>JAOSBM010163943.1:0-11000 GCA_027568955.1 Erythroxylum tenue | reverse complement strand
GATCTACGTTGGTCGTTATGGTTTGATCTTTGTATAGACACATGGATCCTGGCTTTCGAGAAGGTCCCGGAACAAAATTTTTTGTTTTTCCGCACCGCCTATATATGATATAGGCACCGGGATTTTCCTACAGTACAGGTATGGGTTCCTGTTCCTGTACAGGTACGGTACAAAATTCTAGATCTGTCAGATCTAACTGTATGAGTAGTGGATACGGGATAACTTTAGTGTCCATCATGCTATGATCCGAAAGGTTAAAAGACCCACCATCGTCATAGACATGGTATTTCAGAAACTTGTCTGTTTGTGATTCCACTATTCTGGTCCCTCCTTATCTACAGTAAAATTTGTAGACGTAAAGTGGATGAAATCTTTTACTAAATAGCAATGAAGAAAATGAGTATGCAAGATTTCTTTATAAGGATTATCCTACCGAGATCCTACCGAGGTAAGGCAGCCCTTTACACGATTGTGCGCAAGGCTGAGTTGTTCAATTTCTAGATAGGTAAGTTAGTTCTGCTCTGCATTGACTTCTTTAAGTCCTTTAGGGTGCAATATGCCTTTCGACAATAAACCATTTGCTCAGAATTATTCGGTATAGTGAACCAAGTCACTATTCCAACTGACTTTATATATCTGGCAAACAGACCTTTTAAAGTCCTAACACATCATGTTTGCCATAATATTCTCCTCCATGGTCGAATCTGACTATCTGGATGAATTTTCCCAACTGGTTCTCAACCTTCAAACTTTAAGCAAGAACACTGACTTTGATGGGAATAATCACCAAGAAATGTCAGTCTATTTTATAATTGTAAAATACAATTGTATGAGATCTACCGAAATCTTTATGCATCAGACTCAACAAGTTAGAAGTATGAGTCGACCCCAGTGTCCATATTAGCCAACTTACCCCTGTGATCGTCAGTACATGTTCCAGATCACCTTAATCTAGAATTGGAAAATGTTTTCCTTGATCAATCTCCCAATCCTAGCTCTGGAGATGTGGCTTAAACTTTTATGTCACGCCATGTATGACTTCTCATTCATCAGGTCCTTCATACCTTGTTTAGCATGATACGAAGAAGTATATATCTAATTCAGGATAAGACACATTCTATACAAACTATATGACAAGAAAGTTGTATCTTTATGTTTTGCATTAAACAGCAACTGTGTAACAGAAGTGTTAAATGTAAAACGTTAACCTTCAGTGTCCTTAATTGATCAAAAGATCACATATAAAATGTGTCGTGTAAACTCTATAAACCTTACTATAAAGTTTAGTACATACACCCCTTATAGGTATTACTTCCATCTCTTTATTGCTATGAACCATCAGTTCCTCATTCCCTTTATTTGGCTTTATCCTGGATATGAATTGTGGCACCACCTTGATAAGATGTTCCACTAAATAGTCACTTGTACTTAATGCGACTATCGCAAATGGAATTCATAATTGATAAACCAAAGAATAACCTGATGATCTCAGTCTTCCCTTTAAACCTCATATTTCTGGTTTCTTTATGTCCTAAGGACCTTTACCAGAACTGGTTTGACCAGCTTCAGCATGTGGAAAAGGTTTGAATTTCTACCTTTGAACTTAATAGGCTTCATCTTTGTCTTCCCTTAAGTTGCTTCGAGGACTGTAGGAGTAACAACTTGAGTTTCTCCACCTCAGCAACACAACGGGATATCAAAGCGTTGAAGTTTCAATATCTTCACCTACTGTGAAAATAAACTATTCTTGATAAGTACTCCATTACTCCCCCTTTTCCTCTGTATACTTTATGGAGAATAATACTTTCATTAAGGTACTTGTCTCAATACCGGATGAGACTGTGTACCTCTGGGAGACTTTATCAAGAAACTTCTTTGCTATATCTGTGTTCGGAAGTCCACTTTGCAGATGGTTAGGTATGGATTTCTTAACGGTCATCAAATGTAATCTGTTAGACCAATCCTAGGCTTAATAGGCTGCTTTATAAGCTGTCGAGCTCATGGATGTAAGTGGAGATGGCTTACCCGTCCGAATGGCCATTTGAACTACAACTATCTCCATGACCTTCAACACATCCTCCTTCCAATTCTTCGTCTAATTCCTTATATTGAACCAGCAAGGGTTTCAATAGTGACACTGATTTGGTTTACTGGAAAGGTGACTTCATGATGATAATCTTTAAATCAGCACTAATGTAGGACAACAACGATACTAAAGCCATTAATAATATCTTTCCTGAAAGTCCGATCACACATATTATGAAACACCTTTGGGCTGAATACATAATATATGTAATTAGACTTCCACACATAAAAGCGATCGGAGTGCAAACCATCAACTCCCTTGATACTACCACCTTTGGGTGAATGGATCAGTTGAGCAACAGTCTTCCTCCATCTAATGCCTTATGCACATCTCAAAATTTTATGTAAGGCCAACACCTTTGGGCAGGATAACCAGACATAAAATCAGAGACATCCTCTAACATGTAAGAAAAACAATTTAAAATACTGACTTGAAAGGCCACTTTGGTGACTACATTCTCATCAGCATCCAAAAAGTTCGCAAACACAAGGGATACATCTTTATGTCATCCTCACATCCTTTATGGGCATACTGGATGTGACAATGTAATCTCAACAAATGCAAACTCCGAATGCACAATCTCATTGTCACACACACGTGCTGAAGACATTCTCTGAAAAATTTATTTGAGACCTTCTTAAAAGAAAAATCTCAGTAGAGTGGCTATCGTGCGTCACCGGATACTGAACTGACCTCTTGAGACACGACAACTTCATGTATCTCCCTTATGGCAAGTTCGTTGCATGAAAATTCACTCAAAAATGACTTCAGAATGTCTCAATTCCTATTTCTATTGGATTATCATGCAATCCCGAATACTGAAAATGAGACCCGAGACACGAGACCTCATGTATCTCCCTCATACGAAGTCCGAAGCATGAAAATTCAATCAAAATCGGATTCAAAATACCTTAATTCCTTTTTCTGGAGTTAAACTTTAATTTACTACATATGTAATAAATCTAGAAAAATAGGAAAAGGTTATTTTATAAATTTTCCGGACCCGAAAATTGACCCAAAACACCCCGGGGTACCTTACGAGAAATCTGAAATTTTGGGGGGTTTTTTTAATCACTGTAGATGACGTCAGCAGCTGACGTCAACGGACCGAATGGGCGCGTGCAAGACATGCGCCCGCCGTTCCACTCGGATTGGGGCCCGGGCATGTGCCGCGGGTGCGTTGCACGCGCGACACGCGTCGCACGCCCTCTGGAGTCACGCGACATGCGGCCGTTGCACGCGTCATTAGGACGAGCGCGCCCCCACGCCCTGAAGGAGAGTCGGGCGCGTGCAGTGCCCCCGCCTGACTGTCGCCGGTGGTCTAACGTCGGTGACAATTTTTGGCATCCCGGGACTCCGTTTTTCGCTTCGTTCGGCCCATTTTTTGTAGCTAACCTTATGTAAACTACTTTTACGCAATTAATCACGCAAAAAAGCTGAAAAACGAATCAAAATCAACGGAAAATCAAATGAGATGAAAAACCAAAAAACCTTCGTTTCCGGTAATCCGATCACGTAATCACTCTGATACCACATGTAAGTACGTAGAGGGGACCTTATTACATATCCCAGGGTCCCGTGAAAGGATCAAAAACGAAGGTAATGCGGAATACCTAGATTTCGGTTCCATCTCTGATTCCGATGCCGATTCTGAGCTCCAAACGTCTCCGAATCTCCCGAGTCCTTTTACAGAAAGTGCTCGCCGACTCACGGACAAGGCCTTTCTATAGTTTCCTCAAGTTCTGAGCTTTCTTAACGGGTCAGGAATTCTTATGCTCGTGAACGTTCTCTGAGTAACAACAGGAGACCTTACCTTTATATAGCTTCCATATCGGGCATCCCCATCATAAGCCCGATATGGACCCGGTCCACACTAATCGGGACCCATTTTTTACCCGAATTTTGACCCATTAATCTAAATCATTTATTGGGCCACTATATTATCTTTATCTGGATCAAATAGCGTAACTTAACCGGTAATTTATTTAAAAACTAAATTGCAATTAATGTTAGTCCAACTTTATGAGACATGGACAAAATTGTCCCTAAGGACAAAAATGTCTTACAAAAATATGAAAAAATCTTTACATAAAAGAAAAATTAGGTTCATGAAGGAATAGATGTATAGGTTCACATAAGAATCCACATAAAGTACTAAAAGAAGTTTTTTATGTTCAAGTAAGCTTCAACAATATTATTGTAACCGTTACCGAAGTATAAGGTCGGGTGATCTCTTGGTCTTTTGTTGGCACTTATGGATTTAGGGGTAAGGGACATCTTTTGAGGCTCAAATTGCAACAAGAAATGTTATTCGGGCAATAGTAGATCAAGGTATGCAATGAGCAGAAGTTGTGATAAAATATTATTATGTTTTGAGAGAAAGTAACAATATCTATTTAGACACTACAGTGAAAGTGTGTTGAATGAAGAACTGAAATAAGCATCTTTATTATGGACACTTTATTTTGTCTCCACTTATGAAAGGTTAAGCTGACAAAATTGACATTCTAATGTGAAGAGCTTTGTTTAGAGAAATAGGAAGAACATTTTTCACACGTGCAAAATTTGAGAAAATAGCACAAGAATTTTCTACTATACCGGGAATTCAAGAATCAATACATGAAATTTTAATGAATTTGAAAGAAATTGTATTGAAAAGTAATTTGTATGGAATTCTTGTGTCAAAGGTCCTAGATATGTAACTTCTCAAGATATCATCTTACTACTTGTCGAAAATTTTGATAATACACAACATATAACTAGCCTAACGAAACTACTAAATTTGACTATTTAATTACAAATTGAGAGGAATCACGACTATCATATAAAACCACCAGATCACTTTCAAGATGGAAGCTACCCTATAGATTTTGTATTCATGCTTATTCAAAATGTGAATCATAGTATTCATTCTTATGGAAATGGGAATGAAAAGCAAGAAAGACCTTTTTTTTTTAATATGAACAAATAAAAGTTTAACTCCTAAAGAAGCACCTTATGAAGCCTCTCGAAATTGGATTTATTAATTTATTCCTTTTTTGCATGTAGAAGAAGGATATTTATATTTAGGAAAAAATCAACAAAAAGGTTACTTTTCCCCTTTATTGTTTATGGTGGATTGGCAAAACTAAGAAAAATAAAAAAAAACAAATAATATTGAAATAAATTTTTATTGACCAACCAGAATTGACTTCTAAGATCTAAAATTGCCCAAAAAGGTCTAATATACATACGTTGTCACACCTTTTGAATACCAGTCAAGAGGACTTTACGAAAATTAAGCATTTTGCATATAAGATTAAAAACTTATATTAGGCATTCTAGAAATAGAAAAGTATTTTGCAATTGATTTACCAAAGAATTTATTCTAAATCTGTTGGATTTATATTGATTTTCTTCTTTTTTCTAAAGAAGATGAAAATCAAATTTTAATTTTGCCACAACATTTTTCATAAAATAAATCAATAATGTAATTAAATAGATGGTATTTAGGGATATTCCACTTTGAAGGGACTATTCCCTAAATGCAGTGTCATAAATATTTTTTACAATTGAATCAATTTGAAAAAGACCTAAAGTTAAGGATTTGTCAATTGGTAACGTTGCTCCAATACCTAACCAAAGGGCTATTGTAGCACCAATTAAAAAGACAGTTTCATAACTAGATGTCGAAATAGATTTTGGAATTTATTATCATTTTCTAAAAAGGGTATTGTCAATAATCATGCAGGTACTAAAACCATTAAAAGGACCCAACTTATTGGGTACTGTACGAAGTATTTGAAATACAGGAAAGAAATATCATTAAGGTAATATTTATAAAGAAGTTACAAATGGATCTACTGGTTTGCCAATTATTAATGGTTCTAGAATCGTTAATCTTACATTAAATAGTGCCTAGAATTACTCCTAGAAAATATATACAAGATTACTGGGCCATCCATGTTTTATATAAAAGGTCACTGGGCCATCCAAGTTCTTTATAATAATTATGACCCATCCCTTTAGCCAATTTAGCTCTTAATACATGATCACTCAAGTTAGTTTTTGTTACTGGGATAGGTGAATTCTTTATAGATTCATCCTACGAAGGAACTGGACATGATAATATATATGTTATTATCATGTCTAAGTATATATGTATATGAATGATTTTAAGTAATAAAAAATGAACAAAAATATGACATTTTCTCAAAAAATATCGAGACTTTTCCATACAAAGGACTTACTTATTACTAATATAGTTATGCCTTTATCATTCTTCAGATCTTTTGATTCACTCTAATAGTATCATAAATAAGGTCGATGTAGAGAAAATGGCTATACCATTAGGCATTACATAAATTAAGTAAATGAAAGAGATAAAATGAAGTACAAGGAACTTAAATAGCTAAAAGAAAATATGAATTATTTCACACCACCTATTATACTAGATTTTATACTAGATTTAAGGAATCTCTTCATATAAGACATTATTAGCTCTGATTTTAGAAAAGATTCTCTTTAAGAAAAGAAACTTAACCTTTGCATGGGGTTTATGTAGTAGTTGGAACAAAGACATTTTTCTTAATTGTAAGTTGTGAATTAAAATGTGACAGATATATATCTTCACGAACAAATCAATAGTCCAAGTTACACACTCCCAAAATCTATTTTTATCATGGGAGAGTTCACTTCAATTAATCATGTCAAATGAATAATACAATTTTTTGGAGCTGAAGAGAAATATCCAAATACATGTCTTATTATTTTAAATAATCCATATTTGTAGCAATGAAATACTATTCTTTCTCCCCCAAGTGATCACTAATTTATTCCAAATATCTAGGACCTATATTCTTTATAAACTATAAAGGACCGAAAATACCTTGTTTACGTATCATTGGAAAGTGCATTGACATAAATATAGCGATAAAAAGAGGTAATACAAAAGTGTGTAAACTATAAAAATGAGTCAAAGTGGATTGTCCTACACTAGAATTTCCATTTGATAACTCTACTAAAGGTGATCCCATTACAGGAATAGCTTGTGACACACCTATTACAATTTTTATCACCTAATAATCAATTTCTTCCCAAAGTAAAGAATATTCAGTTATACCAAACTAATTCAATTCACGTGATTTTTTAAAGCCACTAGTGAGATACACATGAAATACATGCAAAATCGTCATTAGAACCATTTTATTTGCTGAGCATCAATGATCTACTCAAATTAACCAACCAAGCTTAGCTCAAACACTTAGTAATGGTCAAATGATAGTAATAAGTCATAGTGAATCTCGTAGCTACTTGCACTAAAAAAACAACAACAATAACCTAGTAAAAATCTGGCTAAACGCGAAGTCTGAGGAGGTCTAGTGTACCCAGCCTTACCCCTAACTAGTACTAAAAAACAAGTAAGCATAGTTCCTATTAAACAAAAAAATATGTTCACATAAGGAGGAACATATTTACTAGTTATATCATCTGTAATCACCTAGATTTCAAGATGCTCTTCTAACCAATCAGAGACCTTTTTGAGATTGGTAAACCAAAAGGACTCCTTATTTGAGAATGGTATATGATAATTTCATCTCATACAACTTAACAGAAAAACCCAAATGTTAGTTAAAACGGACGTATGTGTAATATAAACTTCTTAATACTATGATTCAACAATCTTATCTAAAGATACAAAAAAAAAAAAGAAAAATGTGCAAACTCCTTCTTGTGGTTATAATGCTAAGATATCAAGTTAGCTCATTCATCTTGTGATGTGCGTATTTGAAAGACTCTTGAATCTTTTATTTACCAAATTAACTTTTCCTTGATTTGACATTCTTTTTTTATATGGAATATAATGGAATAAAGTTGTACTTTTCTTTATCTTTATTATTGATTGATAGAAATTTTCTTATCAAGATCTTATAAATCTACTGAAACCTCTGATTCATACTAAAAAGAAGATGATTCAATAAAACCTTCAAGTTAAGTCCAATGACTTCTTGAGTAAGAATCATTGTATTATCACTTATTCATTGAATAAATCTAATAACTAAAAAGGCAAAGAAAGGTTTGTCTTTGGATCAAAATAAGCATATACAAAAATTTTGGTAAAAGAAAAATCTTTCTTCCTTCTCATGATTTGAAATTTTTTGGAGTTTAGTTACGAGATCTGAATATTAAACATAAATCATTTTTCTAATACTCCATAATCCATTTCATATATTTTGTGCTCTAGATACTATAATAGCTTCTGATAAGGTAAAAAAAAGACATCTCATTTGCTATACTATCAATAAGATCCATTATAACAAGTTACACACTAATATTATAGAAATCCAGAAAAAAATTCCACGATCAAACTATCAAAGTAGAATGAAAATGGGACAAAATAATTAGAGGTCCAAACAACTTCACTTTGCATTGAAAATCTAGGAATGATCGATTCTTATAAATTTAATTCATTGAAATTCCGTCCAATAAAATTGAAAAAGTCTCAATTTCTAAAATAATAGTTAGGAATATTGTAAATAGAGCCATTACAACCTCCATCAAAGGGATAGTTCCTCATCTAGGAGCTACTTTACCATATTCCAAATTCTAGGGTTTCAACAAATCCCCCAAAATTGTTCTTCTTGGACCAGATCTATAGCTCCCTTCAATACTTTGTGTAGCCATAAATTCTATTTTGTATTTTTAAAGATCTATTGACTTTGCATACCATTTGGTTGTAAATAAAAGATCTTATCATAGATCCATTTTCTTGAAATTATATAATAATAGAAATAGCAACCTTAGTCTCCATCTTTATATCTAGTTTACTTGTAAGTTTTATAGAGCCATTACAACCCCCCATCAAAGGGGTAGTTCCCCCTCTAGGAGCTACTTTACCATATTCCAAATTCAATGTTTTCAACAAATCCCCCAAAATTGAGAGTCTTAGACCAGATCTATAGCTCCCTTCAGTACTTTGTGTAGCCATATATCCTATTTTGTATCTTTTAAGATCTATTGACTTTGCTAGGGATGGCAAAACCAGCTTGACCCAATTTTGGCCCGACTTAAACGAGCCACGGGTGGGATATAGGCCGACCATGATTCTCTCGATCGAGTCACGGGAGGACCACGAGCCGGCCCGTGGCCCGACTATTCTTTAAAAAATGACGTCGTTTTTGACTTTTTCTTAAATATATATATATGATGGGCCTGGTTTGGCCCGACCCGCCACACGGGTTGGGGGTTGGGCCGGGACGAGGCTGGGCTGCTTATGACCCAGTCCGACCCATTAACATCCTTAGACTTTGCATACCATTTGGTTGTAAATAAAATATCTTGTCATAAATCCAATGTTGTTTTGAGATTATATAATAATGGAAATAGTAATCTTAGTTTGTATCTCTATATCTGGTTTACATGTAAGTTTTATTGGGTATGCAATATATATTGCTTTTGGGTAACCTTCTCAATAACTAAGAGATTAGAGGAAATCAGGGAACCTCTACCGGTATGGTATGATAAAGACACCATCTCCCATTTGTATACCCAACACTTGAGCAATCAAAATTTAAACTAGGATTTGTTATCTATATTTAACCTTAATCATTTGTGATCAAAGCCTAAAATCGAAGATTTCTTATTTGATGCCATGTAAATTACAAAAATAATTATAGATCCATCAAAGCAGTTCAATTTACTTTCTTATAGTGCTAGCTTAACCATTTTCTATAGCGAATGGGGTATGAGCCAAGGACTAACCTAGTAAGTAAAAAGAAGCAAGGAATAAGAAAGTCATTTCCAGTGTCAAAGGATAAGAAGTAGAAGTTTTGTGGTACTTCTAATAAAAAGCTCACTATCAAGATCACGACCAAACCAAAAGGATGGCATCCACCTTTGACTTGTACCATACATTCCTACTTAAAAAAGAGTATGATCAGCAAAGAAGAAGGTCAGTTAATGAATTAAGGTCCACTTGGCCAAGCTTAGTGAAGAGGATGTCTGGCTCTTCTTAAATGCATGAGAATTCTTTCACCCAATTTAAGTCTAAGACCCAATTCGGAAATCCTTTACCTGGCTTGAAAAGACCTTCACCTTTTGGTTAACTATACAAGTTTTCTAACTAACGTTGAGATCTTTACCCTAACACCATATACGAGTGGCTAGATTCGCTATAGGAGGACTAGCCCTGAGCTTGGCATGGGATACTGAAGTCACTCCTTCACTCTAATATACTAGCTTGTCGCACGCTGCCCTCAACCATAGCTATCCATCTTTAAATCGATCCATCTAGTGGAGCAACTTCAGTCGCTCCCCAGTCTTCCCTAAATTGATGTTATGAAGCGTAGGAGTAACTAATAAATAACGTGAAGCATGTCTTTCAACTACTGAGATATTTCATATTAGAAAATCTTACTCTAGCGTAACCTATTTATTCTACTTCACAAAACTCTTCTATCAACTATATAGACTCTCTTCTTTCTTTATTCGGTTTTGACATGGTTTCATGTTTTTACAAGCTAGTGGGATGCATAAGCACTTGTAACTGCTGATGATATTACTCACTATCGACGAATTCCATAGATCACATTATAAAAATGTCAAGCATGCATGGATACAAGGATTAACAGATAGTTTCTAAAAAGTTCTACTTATAGGCCAAAATATAGAGTGAGTTACAAGATTCTTACCTTATTCAGTTAGGTTCACCCAAGTGATAAAATGGCACAAAACGAAATAGAGAAGGGGATCTTTTAGTTAAGCTAGTATTGATAAACAAGTAGTCTTTCACCATTTTTTGAAGCAGATGAGATAAGTTAAAGAAGATTAAGAATGAGTATTGGTTGGGTCGGCTATTTTAGGCCCAAGCCCAGGTCCACGTATCCACGGCCCATTTGCAAGTAGGCAACCTCCCACTCATATACAATGACCTAAA
>JAOSBM010163913.1:0-11002 GCA_027568955.1 Erythroxylum tenue | reverse complement strand
ACCTATAGTCGACTGGTACCAAATTAGTCGACTAATATAAATAAGAGTTGGGGGAAAGTCAGGTATTGTGATCAACTGACATGACAATAGTCGACTAGTCGAAGACTATTAGTCGACTAATCCTATGATAATCGACTAGAAACTCTTGGTCCTTCTTCCGACATCCTAACTTCCATAATTCATAACTTTTGACCCAGAACTTCAAGATTTGGAAATTTGGTATCAATGGAAAGCTAAAAGAAGGCTCTACAACTTCCATGAAGAACTTAAAAGTAATTTCTGCCTCTAAGGGTTAAAATTTCGAATCAATGAGATTGTCCCGAAAATTCACCCTATGCAGCAACACAAACTTCAATGATCATAACTTCCCGCCCCAATATCGAAAAATGTCATTCTTGATAGCGTTAGAAAGCTAGAAAGACAAGATACAACTTTCTATATATTTCATCCTTTACTTCACACCTTCGGTGTTGATCCACCAACTCCTTTATCTTCTGAAATCACTTAATTTCTAAAACTGATCAATTTCACTGATCAACAACTTTCCCGATCAATTTTGACCTTCAACCATTTCAGGCCTTAATCATGACAATATTTTAGTTGCCTTTCCCATTTTTCCCCTCATTTAAGTGGTCTTTCCATATTTACCCTCATTTTGTCTTTAAAACTGACATCTTAACTCCTTATTTTGATCAGGTAAATGAAGCAATTTGATAACACTTTCTTCTAAAGAAATGTTCCTCTATGTCTTATGTTTCCAATGACATCAAAATTACTCAATTTGGTTCAGTAATTTGAAAGTTATAGCCCAAACACTTTCGGACTGTTACTAAACCGAGACTGTACACTATACCCAACTTCACTCCAGAAATTGAAAGTCTTGGGGCCTAAATTAAAATTCGAATCCTTCAGATAAGTTGCAGCTCCATGCCTCTAGTTTAATTAGGGACAAGAATCAACTCATTTGGATCTCTACAGATCGAGATATTATTATGCCTCTCAACTTCTATTTAAACTCAATATCATCCCAAAACAAATTATAGTCCATGATTGATCGTGAACATTAATAACAGAACACACACACATATACCCACTCATCATCAACTTACTACATTCACTACCTAAATCTTATATATCATTTCAAATTCAAGAATTCTCCTTTTTCTTTACTCATAACTAATCACTAACAATTTCTCTTTTAATAGTTTTAACTTCCAATAAAAGTTCGGGGTCCAACAACATATCACCCATGTCAGGCCTTTAAGAACATGGTGCCAAGTAGCTTTGATGCTCTTCCATACCATTGATCCTTCCGTAGTATTTAGAGACGTGACGATGTTGGTCGCATCAAAGTTATACTTAGCATATAGGACTTGCACCTATAGCGATTTAGGCTTAGAGACCAAAGACCAACCTAATTTGGCTATTAAGGCGTCATTGTTTTCTCTGATTTTGCGGATGTCAAAACCCTCAGTTCTTTAGGGCTACAAACTTTTTCCCAATTGACCAGATTACTCTTCCTAGAATCATGATATAATCCCCATAAAAACTGGCACATTAATCTTTCTATATCATCGCAAAGACTTCTAGAGAGCCAGACCGTTTGCATTATATAGATGGAAAGAGCAGATATAATAGATTGAGTCAAGGTGATTTGTCCTGCAAACGACCAAAGGGTTGACCTCCATCCTAATAGTCGCTGTTTCACCTTATCCAGCACATGTTGGTAAGTTCGTTTATTTGTTCACTTGTGCAATAGGGGCACTCCGAGGTAGCGACCGAGATTGTATGATTGTTTAAATCCCAATTCACGGCTTAAGTATCGCGCCAAAGAATGTTGTATATTCTTGGAGTAAAAATACCAAGATTTGTCTTGATTAACCCGTTGCCTTGAGGCTGCACAAAAGGTGGTCAAGATGTCCCGAATTACATTCACTTAGTCTATTGAGGCCTCTGAGAACAAAATGAGATCATCCGCAAAAAATAAGTAAGAGAGGGTTGGACCTCGTTGATTGAGTTTAATAGGTTTCCAACGTTCTTGAGACACAGAATGACTTATTAAGTGACCCAGTCGTTCCATACATAGTACAAAAAGATACAACGATAATCTGTAGCCCTGTCGAATACCTCTGGAGGGAGTAAATACTTCAATGAGTTCTCCATTCCAATTCACTTGCATAGCTACCAATGAAACACATTTCATGATAAGATTTCTCAAGGGTTTAGGAAGTCCAAGGTCGATGAGAGTATCTTTGATGAATTCCCAAGTAAGCCAATCATAAGCTTTCTCAATATCAACCTTAAGAGCAATTATCCCCTTTTTTTCCTGATTTTTATTTCATGGTATGGATGACCTCTTGGGCAATAATAATGTTATCAGTAATCACTCGCCCTGGAACGAAGTTGCATTGATTCGGGGCTACAAGCTCATCTAGATGAGGTTTGAGCCGGTTCACGATAATCTTAGTAATAGCCTTATAAATCACTGAACACAATGCAATGGGCCTGAATTGAGAGATCAACATGGGAGAAGGGAGCTTAGGTATGAGAACCAAAATGATGTGATACAATTCAGAGTCCCATACGTCATGAATGAAAATTTTCTGAATATAATGTATCAGAGAAGGCCCAACGATGTCCCATTAGGATTGATAGAATAAAGCAGTAAACCCATCATAGCCCGGTGCCTTATCAGGAGCTATATCTAAAAAAACTGCCTTGACTTCTTCAGACAGAATTAGACTTCCCATGTCATTGGTAGCACCATGGGAGAGTGGGGGAAAACAAATCTCTTGAGGGGAAGAGCCAGATTTGTGGGAATATCTTTCGTGTAAAGTTTTTGAAGGAAGTTCTACGCTATCCGTTTGATACTTTCTGTGTCCGAACCGACACAGCCATTTTCATCCTTCAGTGTATTCACCCTCATTTGCCGACATCTTGCAGTGGTAATAACATGGTAGTATTTCGTATTTCTGTTTCCTTGTGCTAACCACTGACTTCTTGAGTGTTGATGCCAATAAAGTTCCTCTTGACAGAGGACTCGTTCTAGTTCTGATTGTAAATATTCCTCTAGTTCCCAAAGGGAATCCGAATCGTTTTCTTCCAATGTTTTTTGAATTCCAGGCAGGCGTGCCATGAGTTTTTTTTGCGATGAAATATATTGCCGAAACTGTAGAACTCCATTGCCGTAGTCTGTCTATTACGTTCCTGATCGCACCGCTAAGATCCGTTAGGCTAGGATTCCAATTATCCTCCATAATCCTGGCAAATTATTCATCTGCTAACCAAGCTGACTGAAATCTGAATGGTCTATTAGTCATCAGTAGGTGAGTGCTTTGTCTTATTTTCACCAGGAGAGGTCTATGATCAGACTTGAGGAATGGTAGATGAGTCACTGTAGTGTTCTGGAATCAAGACTGCTAGGAAGTAGAGCAAAAAATGTGGTCCAGTCTCACGAGAAGCTGACCTCGCTGCCAACTGAATCTTGGCCCTGTAAATCCCAAATCATGCAGATGACAACCTTGAACACATTGCTGAAACTGTTGATTAATTACAGGATGGTGACGTGAACTACCACGCTTATCATTGCTCTCCAGTTTAGCGTTGAATCCCCCACCCAAGATCTACAATTTAGAGGTAGTTCTAGCAATTTTTTGTAGATTCTGCCATAAATACCGCTAAAGGTTGTAGGTAGGGCTAGCATAAATTGCAGTGAAGTCAAATGAAGTTTGATCCCATGTAATATTTACACGAACAAATTGTCGATGGGCTAACAGGATGCGAACCACAATATCTTCTTTCCATAGCAACCATATACCACCCGAGAATCTGTCTGTTTCTACCCTGTAAGATTGTGGAAATCCCAAGCTACGAATCACCTTTAACGCACGAACCCTACTAATCCTTGGTCCAACCAAAACTACCATGATTGGATTATGGATCCGAATGTAGTTCTTAAGGATGGGCTTGAAGGTCTTACCTCCAGCCCCCTGACATTTCCAGATGAAGAGCGTCATATACAGGTTTGATCTAGGGAAGAGGTAAACACTATTAGGCTGGGATGTTTACCAAGACGTCCAGTTGCATGCTACTATTGTTAGTCATAGAGTTCGGTTTTACCTCTGTCATCTGC
This sequence comes from Erythroxylum tenue, assembly GCA_027568955.1. NCBI lineage: Eukaryota > Viridiplantae > Streptophyta > Magnoliopsida > Malpighiales > Erythroxylaceae > Erythroxylum > Erythroxylum tenue. Next base: position 6,870 of record JAOSBM010163913.1, on the reverse strand, counting down.
GAGTCGGATCCACTTACGGTGTCATTGTCCAACCCCGAAGTCTGTCCAGGATCTGGAGGCCTAGTTGGATGCAACAGGTGGTTATTTGTAACATCTCGTTCCCATACTAAAGGTTAGAACCCTAAAATTCGGTACATGTGAGATCAATGAGGGATTAAGAAAAATGCATTTTTATGCTCATCATATTGTTAGCGTACACACATGTGAATTTGAATTTTTGCACACATCAAAATGATTGTACATGCATTCATTGATAATTACCGGTAGGGGTGAGCATTCGGGTAATTCGGGCCCAATTTTTACTGTTCGGGCCCGGCCCGAATTACCCAAAAAAATTTTCAGTAACCCGGCCCGAACTCGAATTACTCCCGGCTCGAACTTATTCGGCCCGATTTTTTTTTTGAGTTACCCGGCCCGAACCCGAACTTACCCCGGCCCGATAATTTTGGGTAAAAATTTCGGGTAACCGGGCCAGCCCGAAAATTTTGGGCGTCAATTTTGGGAAAAAATTGGCGTTGGTATATTAATTCGGGTAATCGGGCCGGCCCGAATTTTTTTTGACTTACCCGGCCCGGCCCGAAAATAATTCGGGTAATATTCGGGCTGGCCCGAATTACCCGAATTTTAACATTTTCTTACCCGAATTAATTCGGGCCGGGCCGGCCCGAATAATGCTCACCCCTAATTACCGAGTATAATTGATCTTTAAATGTGATCATAATTGGAATTGTGAATTGTTTGTATTGAAAATTAATTTTTGAGAGTATAAGCATTGATTTAGAATTTTTGGTGAAATGTGAAAATTTTCTAAAATTTAAGGGTATTTTGGGACTAGGAAAATTGTCAAGTGGCAAAATGATTGTTAAATGGTAGTAGAAATAAGAGTCAAATGACAATGAAAATTTTTATATGTGACATTAAGATTTAATGACTTATGTCACTTGCCACATGTCACTTTCCCATAGTTGTGTCACTTGCCACACCACTTGATGAAACACGTTTTTATAGAGTGAAAGACCATATTTTGGTCTTTCACTTGCCAAAAACGACATCTCCCTTGTTCTCAATCTTCTTCATTTCTCATCTTCTCCATTCTTCTTCTTCTTCACTCACGACACTCTCTTCTCCAAGCCACAAGTTGAAACTTGCTTTCTTCCATCACTAGCCATTCTATTTTCTTCATTTCTTACTAAAGACCTAACCCTACCACCCTTGAATGGTGATGCACGTGTGAGAGAAGAAAGCTAGGTTTAAGAGAGAGCTTGAAGAGTTTGAAGATCTTGAAGCTAAACAAGTAAGTATAAGCATCACTCTTCTTGAATTGATGAATGAAACATGTTTTTATGATAGTTAAGAGTAAAATGTTCATAAAATGAGGATGGGTTTATGATGAAACAAGGATGAGAAATAGGGATAGATTCATGTCATGTTTTTGTGTTTTGATGGATAATAAATTGGGGAATGACATAATGTTGGAATGGGTGAGTGAATGGTGTTTAATGGGTGTTGGAAAAATGTTGACTGTAACATTTTTCCATTTGATTATGCTTCAATTATTTATCCATAACTTTTTCTTTAGTTATCCAAATAATATGATTCTTGATTTGGAGTAAACTAGAGACATATGGCTACATTTTTCATGAAGAATTCGAATTCAAATTCTGTTTAGAAGAGTCTCAAAATCTGACCTGAAGATGAAAAATTGGGTTTGCTTCTGTAAAAATTCGCCGCGACGAACTTGAAGGAATTGTCTAGGATTCCTTTCGGGTAAAGTTCTTCGCAACCAACTTTAGGTTTCACCACGGTGAACTTGTGAAAGTTTTATTAGAATTCCTCCCTGGAGGAGTTCGTCGTGGCGAACTTTTCTCTACACTGAACATGTTTTGGTATTTTGGGCATATCTTCTTTTGTAGTTATCCAAATGGACTGGTTTTTGATTTGGAGTAAACTAAAAACATAGGACTACAAATTATATCCAGAAATCAAATTTTAATTCAATCTTTAAGACTTTAAATTTTTGGATGGAAGTTGAGTATAGGGTACTGTTTCAGAATGAGAACAGTCCAAAAATATTTGGGGTATAACTTTCAGATTACTGAACCAAATTGAATGATTTTGGTATCATTAGAAACTTAAGACAATGAGGAAAATTTTTATAGAAGAAAGTGTTACGAAATTACTTCATTTTTCTACTCATAACATTCATGGAAAATAGACCCGAAGGTCTAAAAATTTGGAGAATTTATAAAAAGAAATGAGAGTTTGGATAATGTTTGGTATTTTAATGTAGGAATAACATTAGTGAATGAATTGTTGGTATTAAAATACCAAATACATGTGTATAATGAAAATGAAGAGGTTCATATGATTGTAGTTGTGATTCAAAGGAAATGAGTAATGGGTATTAAATAAAAGTGAATAAGATTTGGATACTGTGAGAGCTAAAAATGATAGAAATGAAATGACGAGTAATTGAATTATGAATTTTGATTCTAATATTTTTATTGAGGTGTAAACCTAAGTACAAATTATACTTAGGTGAGTTTTGAAATATGATTGATAATGTGACGAGAATAATGGAAAGACACCCGGGATTTCCATTGAGCATGCATTGTACATATTCCATATTTGTGTATAAACGAATACTTATAATTGTGCAAGTATTAATGTGTGTGCAACGTGTGTATTGCATAATTTTGGATGTGTAAGATAAACGTCTGTATTCAGACGTTTCCAAAATTGAAAGCAAATGCTAATATGAAGCGTACTGTGAGTAAACCTAGATAGTCTTACTTTGTTGTTTGTTTTGTTTATATTATGAATTGAATGATTATGCAATGTGAATGTGTTGGTTCCGGACAAGATATATCTGAGGAGTTTGATAAATGTGAGAACATTGAAGTGTTCCTTGTATGTGAATTTGATTGAAATAAGTGTACATAATTTGATTGTTAAATACCAGACCCCGGTCTGATGATAAATGTGTTCTGAATGTGCTTTTGCTTATGAATGAAAATGTGATTCTCAACTTTAATGTTGAATGTCGGACTAAGGTCCGATGATATGCGAATGTGATTGAATGAGAATATGCTAATGTGACTGATGCATTTCATTTCATGAATACATGAAAGATAAAGGTAGTTGTGACCGGAGTAGCCACTGAAAAAGAGCTTAACGCTCAGATTGTCAAAAAGAGCCCAGAGCTCAGAAAGTGTATAAGAGCCAAAGGCTCACTATGTAAAATGAGCTCGGTATTTCCAACGGATACGGGACAATTATCAATGAGTCCGGTATTCACAATAGATGCAGGACAATTATCAATGAGCCCGGTATCCACAATGGATACGGGATAGTTAGACACTCGGTCACAACAAAATAACAATTAGAAAGTGAGTCTCATATGCACTGCATATGCATGAAATGAATGATTATAATGTGTTGAATGTAAAATGTGAAACGATGGATCAAGTGCATGCGATTTAATATGATTATTAATGAAATGATGTGAATTATGTAAATTGTATTTGTTATATGTGATGAGTGACCCATCGAGGATGGTCACTCACTGAGTTCATAAAACTCACCCAAAATTTGCAATATTTTTTCAAGTTCAGAAGAGTTAGCCCGTTGGCAAAACGGAGTATAGCCACTGCATTCAAGTAAGAGATAGAGGTCGGGATTAGTTTGCATCTACATTTGTGTTTTCTTGTTTTTGTATTCTTTCGCAATTATTGTAACATGTATAATTGAAGATATCTGTTTTATAATAACTTTCCCAAGTGGAAAGGTATGTAAATGAGAATCATCTTGAGTGTAGTAATAATAAATGTGATTTTTATGTTATGAAAGAAAAGAATGCGCCCGAACTTGATTATTGATTTCCGCATATGCATATATTGTTTTTTTATTAAAAAAATTATACTGAAAGCTTGAGAGTTTGACCGTTTTAGCATGCCACCCTTGTAGGGTACGCACTGACACATCACTCAGGATGTCGAGTACGTGTCTTGTGAGTGTGGGGTGCTACATTATTTGTCGACGAAGGCAATGGAGTAGACTTGCATGGCTCGTGCATGTCTTCCTCCATTGCCCCGCACCCCGCGTCCTCTACATAGGTATTGTAAATGATTTGTCCTGGATCACCAGTTCTTGATGAGAGGGAATTGAGATGGCCACGTGTTTTGTTTGAGTGTGTTTAGACGCAGTTGTCATTGACTTTTGAGCCGAGAGGGTCGTGGTGGGGCTCAAGTGGGCTATGTGGGTCTTGTGTTTATAAGTAGTTGATTTGTGGAGAATCGACTGTAGGGGCTTCCCATTTTTTTCCTTGTAGGATGACCCGACTTGTCTTGAGTCTCTTGTAGATTTTCGGCCTGCTGTTGGCTACTGGCGTTTCAATTCGTGATTCTGGTGGGGTAGTAGGTGCATTGTCTCCGATGGTGTTCTGTTACCTGTGGAGTGTTAGATTTTCTTGGACAATCCGACGTGCAATGGCCAACCATTCCACATGAAAAATAGATCTGAGGTAAGCCCTCGTATGTAACCTTAATGAGTTCTCCGTGAAGTTCAACAATGGATTGCAGAGGGGCGCTGATGTCTATATCAACTGCAACCCTCTCAAACTTACCTCTCTGAGATTGTCAGGTCTGGTCGTCGATCTTTACGATTCGGCCGACTAAATTCCCAAGACCTTTCAAGATGGAGGGGTGATACTTGACGACCAAGAGTTCCGGGATTCTAACCCACGCGACTACATGAGAAATTTTACCGGACGAGGGACGAAAGTCTGGGTTCCAAGGTTGAACCGACAGGACATGATCGGATCTTCATTGGACCATTCAATTTCCACTTTGAGTTCAGTCTTGTTTTTAGCATGTTGAAACCCAATCTTCGGCCTAGTAATTTGACCACAATGACCTTCTTACATTGTTTGTCCAGCCGACATCTAAAGGTGCTCGATAGTTCGATGCCCATGCCAAATTCTCCTGGTACCAAGTTGATATCCCCCTCAGCAATCTCGATCAGATCCTCTTCCGGCCATACGAAGTTCCACTCATCGTATTCGGGGTTTGAGTGTAACATCTCGATACCTATGTTAAGGCTAGAATAGTAATTTATGAGAAAATATTGTAAAATTAGGAAAATGCACGTCATGCATAAGTTAATTGTGACATACACATTTATTTTGCACATTCATATGATTTTGTATGCATTCATTGGCATTTCCAGGTAAATTGGTTTATAAATGGAAATTGTGGATTTAATTTAAGTGTATTAAATGTGATTTGGAAATTTTTGTATATTTCGGATATTTTGAAATTTTTTGTGAATTATTTTGAGATGAAAATTTATTTGGTGATAATAGTTATCATTTCATAATTTTTGATGAATTATGGATTAATTATCTTGAAAATTAAATTTGGTGTGTATTAGAGTTTATTACGCATATTTGGAGACATTTCGGATATTTTGGAAATTTATCAAAAAAATTGAGGTATTTTAGACTAGGAAAAATATTGAAATAAGGGACAAATAGAAGTGTGACAATTGTATTATAAATTAATTAAAAAATGGACAAATTATGGAGTGACAAATGGATCAATCATTGTGTGACAAATGACATTGATAAATGAGCAACATTTGGCATGAGTAATTAATTGACAAATGGCAAAATGATTGAGTGACAAATGGTAGCTTATGTAAGGGATAAGTGGCTTACATGCATAAGGACATGTGTTGAAAAAATATGGTGACATCTAGCACCTTAGGTGTAATGTTTCTGCAACATTGTTTGAACCTAACTCATTCTTTTTTTCTTCTCATCTCTCCACAGAAACTTGCTTCTATCTCTCTTCTTGTGTTTTTCTTGAAGTTATGCTAAATTACCACACTAAATACATGCTTTTACCCTTTACAAAATAGCTAAAGAGTTCATCATAGCTGAAAGTCATTTAATTCTATCTTGAATGTGTGATGATTCTGTATTTTTTGAGTACAGATTTAGAGTGATTTTTTAGCTGGGATTAGATCTGAACATGTAAGTAAAAGATTAGTGTTTATTGTATGTTATAATAGAAAATGATTGATGAGTTTTGGATGAAAGTGAGGAAATGTGCTGGAATATTATGAACTGGAAAACTTTCACTGAATATGTTTCGATATTCTGGTCATAACTTGATTTGTGGATTTCTAAATGAGTTGATTCTTGATTCAGATTAAACTAGAGATATATGTCTACAACTTTTCTTAAGAAGTCGAATGTTAATTCTATCTCTACGCATGTCAAAATCTTGCTGGACATAGAGTTAGAAGTTCCATTATAGTTGAAAAACAGTATGAACTATTTTTGGTATAACTTTCAGCATACTGAATCAAATTGTATAATTTTGGTGTTATTAGAAACTAGAAACATATTATAACAATTTGGTAGAAGAAAGTGTTGCCGAAATACACCATTTTCTATGTCATAATGATCATGCAAAGTTATCCCGAAAGTGTGCTGGAATTTGATAACTGAAATATTTTTACTGAACATACTTCGGTATTTTGGCTATATTTTGCCCTGTAGATTTCGAAATGAAATGAGTCTTATTTAAATTGAACTAGAGACATTTTTCTACAAATGTTAAGAAGAAATTGAATTTTAATTCTGTCCTTAAGAGTCTTGAAATTTAGTTTGAAGGTAGGTCTTAGTGTAGGCAGTAGCACTACCAGGGACAAAAATCATGTCCTGTGATTATTGAATAAACTTTATTGATGTAGGACGAATTAGACTGAGGTGTCTTCACTAAAGTTTTAGTTTATTCTTTTATCTTTAAATTGATATAAAGTTTGTAATTTTTGGATATCTGAGCTGAAAGATATGAGTTGTAC
>JAOSBM010163895.1:0-11004 GCA_027568955.1 Erythroxylum tenue | reverse complement strand
ATATGGATTACCAGTCTTTCGAAAATTTATTATAGAAGCAAGGTCAGCTTATCTACACTTCTAAAATTCTCTTGGTGCGGTAAAGACTGGAGCAGCTCAATCTTTTGGAAAACTTTCCCAATTATAAACCGTTCTACTTTCTTTCCCCTTCTCATCAATCACCAATCAGTTTGAACTTCTGATAATGGAGATTCCATTTCAGCATGATCACTTCTTGACGTTTTGTGATCAAAACAAGGAGAATTTCTCCCATATTTTGCTCAAGGAGAGAGAGAGAAGAAAGGCAGATGGTAATTTAGAATTTGCAGAGTTAGATGATGATGAAGAATACCCAGAGTGCAGTGTCTGCTTCAGAATCATTGATGATGGTCCAGTCTATTTCTGTGAAAAGTGTGATGATATCTGGGTTCACAATGTTGGGAAACCAGGTTTAGATCCGATCCCAACTGCAGTGGAATATCACGAAACTTTTTTGTGACTTTTAATTTTTCAAAAAACAAGATCTATTAAATTCTATAAAATGATTAACTCCAATCATAATAAAGTGGAAACTTAATTCATACCTTATTCTGAAGTATAATCTTTATTTTGGTACATCTCTCGAACCGTTTCTGAAATCGATTCGTCTCAACCACCGTAGCTGCACAAGTGTTCAACTTTTAACAGTATCCACAAAACAGGTTGAGAGAACGTTGTAGCTCTTACAGAGAGGGTTAAGCAAGAAATGCTAGTTTTATAGAGCTTAAGTCTATTTATAATAAGTTTTGTATGTTTTAGTAATTTAATTAAAATTAAATTCTAATTTCAATTAAACTTTAATTAAAATTGCAAATAATTCTAATTAAATATCAATTATGCCCATATAAGATTCAATATCTCATATTGATCCTTATTTATTAAATATCTCATATTTAATCATAAAGTTTTTCAAACTTTATAATCAAGTCCAACTTGATTAAATTAACTTTGCTCTCTTCAACCTATTCTATATGTGAGACCATTAGGTTCTCAAATATGTTGGCAATGATTATAAATCTAATTTTAATTAATTAAAATTAAATAAATTAAAACTCTTTTTAATTTATCTTAAATTCTCAATTAAACAATTTATAATCATTGATCAAGATTGACATCTAATAACGTGTCATGACTACCCAAATATTTAGGAATGTCAAAGTGATTTTGACTAACCTTTTCATGCATATTTTTTTGTGTAATTCAATCCTTTCACCATACAATGTTCCAATTAGACATAGAACATGAAATTAATGTCTACTCTATTTTGAGTCTAATTATATTAGTTCTCCTCCATTAGCTATCGATTCAATTAATAACATTTGTAAACTATTTACAAATCATCTTTTCACCTTGACCACGGATTTCTTGAATTAATACTAATTGAGAACAACAAAACATTCTCTCTAATTATTTTAGGGTGATGAATCATACCTTGATCACTCAATTATCTTCGTATAGTTCATGCTACATCCAATGACTATCGATTAAATGACCTATGATTAAATAGATCATAGGTAGTATTAAAACATAGCAATCCCCATACAAGATAACTTTGATGACCTCAAGTCAAAGGATCACTTATATAATCATCACGAAGAGAATTCCATAAACATAAAAGTAATGTTCCAAATAGATTTCTCATATCGGGTCTGTTTAGTGAACTTGTTCTCTTGCAAGCACCAACATGTTTATGTATCTCTATACTTTAACCTATGAAATCGACTACTTCCTTTATAAGGAAAAACAAAAAGTGTGCTAGTCTTTTTACGTTCTATTAATTTCCAATCTTAATAGAACAATGACTAGGAATACTAAGGAATAATATATAAATGCAATATGAATCTCATAATTATAATCTCATTATAATTTTATTTGCAATGTACAATTATCTCATAGATTTTATCATATACATCTAAACATGTACAAGATAAAAGAATGCCTTTAAATAATTTGTCACTAAACTAAAACTAAAGCGATTGGTTGTAAGGCACAAAACAACAATCTCTCACTTGCACTAAGCCAATCATTTAAGTATCTCATACCATATCACCATATGGCGACTATTCTACTATTGGGGCAGTGGCTTAATGAGAGAATTCTACAAGATTTTCTATAGGAAGCACTTGATTAAATCTTACAACTCCCATCTTAATTATCGTCATAATTAAGAAAATTTGCCTAAATACATTCTTGGATCTTTGATGAGACATTAGCTCCTTATGCATGCCCAGTGGCTCTAATGTTCTACGGTACATTATTGTCTTGAAGAATGTAAAGAAACTATATCAAGTTCACTAAAGAACTTGTTGATCCAGTTAATCATTTCCAATAAACGAAAAATGTATTACGGCTTCATTAGCTACATCGGAACTTTTCTAGTCCTAAATGATACTATTCTAAGTAAATAAAACTTAATTAGGATTTACTTCTAAAGTTATATCCTTATTATCTTGAACTCAAATATCAACTCACACATAGAGTAATGAATATCTTTAATACTTCACAAGTATCTGACATCTTGAATACTAAACTTCTTTAGTACATTATCTATGCACTTAGACTTAGAGTAAGTTAACAACGTCCAATATATCTCTATAGATCTAATTTCCATAATTAAGTTGTTCCTTTTTCCAACAAGATTTGTTCTTCAAAAATTATGTGTTTGACAATTGAAAGTTAGAACTTTTGTTCTCTATGAGCAATATGTCTCTACATAGTCCCACTGAAGATGACACCCCCTGAAGATGACAATTATACTCCCACTTACCTTCTTGTAGACGTGCTAAATTCATAATCATCTCTAAAATAAACTCTTTGATTTCATCGTGTAAGTGAATCTTTCAATGTCTAGCAGCTTTTCAACTATATATCAAATGTATCATTAAAGGCATTAGTTCCAATTAGACGTAACGTTATAAGATTTGAATAAGATTTGAACCTTTCAAATTCTTTCTTACTTCCACTACTTATCTTGAGAATCATTATCCTATAAGTATACATTGAATCAAACAATTTGTTCAATAAATCTGCAAGATTATATCCAATCTTTTGGATTTCTCATAACTTTTTTATTATCCAATTTAGTTTTAAACTTAATGGATAATGTATGCTTCAACCAAGCATCACATTCTTGAATCATTAACTTTAAGTCTTTTAAAGACTTGATGTTTGATATCTAATATGAAATCTTGCTAATTGATTCAATTGGAACTATAGAAGGTAAGTCATTATATTAGGCATTGCTATAAAAGAAATACTGTTGCATCATACAATATCTCATATTGTATTTTACTCCTTACATAAATTCATACTCTTATAAATTTAGTTATGAAGTTATTTACTAGAAAATCTCATTCCATTTAGATAACCAAAAATTTAAAATTCATCAAATCGATCTCATCGAAATGTTTCAGCGTTCTCAATACTTAATTTCTACTTAGAATAAAATAATTTGAATTTTTCAAAATTTTAAATCATTATTTCATTTAATATGTATGACTATATCATATAAAGTCATTAGTAATATAATAAAATATGAGTAATATCCTTTTTATGAATTATTATTTTATCCAATACATCACATGTATAAGATTTAACAATTCAATACCATCATCATCCTTTCACCAAATGTCGATTTAGTTATTCTTCAACTTGACAAGTTTTTTTTTCATTTTTTCATTTTTTTTAATTTTAAATGTTTTTGACAAGTTTCATAAGTTTCATATGATTCATAATCAAAAGGATACACTTATCTTTATATGTAACTTTATGATTATCGTTTTGTTGATTTAACCAACATGACACAAAAGGATTGTCTCGATTATCCAACTTTTTATTCTTACCATTTATGTTAAGCATAAGTCTCCTTTGATCCAATACATATACAAACTATTTGCCTAAACTTAGATCAACTACTTTGACTTAACAATCTATTTCTAACCATGCATTAAAAATTACAATAATGTTGAATCTAAATTTAGTATCAAATACTCATAATCATGAATTAGAAATACATATGATCTCTATCATATAACATATAGGCAAGAAAAGTCATGCAATCATTTTCTTTTAATGACAACTATTATCATACTGTTGCTAAGCCTTTAATTGTAGTCCACAATTATATTTTTAGTAGGCTAAATTAAGTGGAACAATTTCATCAAGGTACCATACCTTTTAGCTATACTCTATGCAACCATTTGCATCTTGCTATTATAGTGCTGACATATATCTTACATGTTGTTAAAGTTTATGAGACATTAGTTGACTCAAAATGTTAATATATTTTATCATCTATATGATTTTGACATATCTCTAAAACTTTAACACCAAATCCTCAACAAGGATTATAACAAATTTGCATAAAGGGCATACAATTTTCTTTTCTAACTTTTGAGAACACTTCTCAAACATATCCTATGTCCAAGAACTTGTGTTCATTAATTTAGCATCATCATACCGTTGCTAAGCCTTCAATTGTAGTCCACAATTATACTTTTAGTAGGCTAAATTAAGTGGAGCAATTACATCAAGGTACTATACCTTGTAGCTATACTCCATGCAACCATTTGCATCTTGCTATCATAATGTTGACATATATCTTACATGCTGTCATCAAAGTTTATTAGACATTAGTTGACTCAAAATGTTAATATATTTTATCATCTATATGATTTTGAAATATCTCTACAACTTTAACATAAAATCCTCAACAAGGATCATAACAAATTTGCATAAAGGGCATACAATTTTCTTTTCTAAATTTTCTTTTCTAATTTTTGAGAGCACTTCTCAAATATATCCTGTGTCCAAGAACTTTGGTTCACTAACTTAGCATCAAATATACTAAACAAGGTAAGTTTCATTCATACCAAAATAAATGTAAGAAAGCAAGTAATCAATTATATGTCATGATTACCAAATAAGATTCGGACTTTAATCATGCATTTGGTTACTCCTACTATTTTATTCGAAATAATAGCCCTCACTACTATTCAAAAAGATTATTTTAATCTTTTTAGTGGGCTAGGATCCTATTCAAATATAGTTGAACTTGAGTTTGTTCAACAAACCAACTAGACCTAAATTAGGTAGAAAATAATTTTATCAATCACATCTCATATGACTCCTAGATTCGTTATGTGACAATCGGGTTGAGATCCGATCCCGACCGTATTAAAATAATCACGAAATTTTTTTTGACTTTTGATTTCTTGAAAAAAAAGATCTATTAAATTCTATAAAATGATTAACCTAAATTATAATAAAGTGAAAACTTAATTCGTACCTTATTTTGAAGTTTAATCTTTATCTTGTTATATCTCTCAAAACGTTTCTAAAACTGATTTGTCTCAATCACCGTAGCCGCACAAGTGTTCGGCCTCTAACGGTATCCACAAAACAGGTTGAGAGAACTCTGTAACTCTTACAGAGAGGGTTAAACAAGAAATGCTAAGTCCATAGAGCTTAAGCCTATTTATAATAAGCTTTGGAAGTTTTAGTAATTTAATTGAAATTAAATTTCAATTTCAATTAAACTTTAATTAAAATTATAAATAATTCTAATTAAATAACAGTTATGCTCATATAAGATTTAATATCTCATGTTGATCCTTATTTATTAAATATCTTATATTTCATCATAAAGTTTCTTAAACTTTACAATCAAGTGCAAAGTGATTAAACTAACTTTGCTCTCTTCAACTCATTCTATATGTGAGATCCATTAGGTTCCCAAATATATTGGCAATGATTATGAATCTAATTTTAATTCACAATTAAAATTAGATAACTTGAAACTCCTTTTAATTTATCTTTAATTTTTAATTAAACAATTTATAATCGTAAATCAAGATTGACATCTAGCAACGCATCATGACTACCCAAATATTTAGAAATGTCAAAGTAGTTTTGACTAACCTTTCTCTACATAATTTTTTCGTATAATTCAATCCTTTCATCATACAATGTTCCGATTAGACATAGAGCATGAAATTAATGTCTACTCTATTTTGAGTCTAATCATAATAGTTCTCCGCCATTAGTTATCGATTCAATTAATGACATTTGTAAACTATTTACAAAGCATCATTTCACCTTGGCCAAGGATTTCTTGAATTAATACTAATCGAGAACAACGAAATATTCTCCCCAATTATTTTAGGGTGATGAATCATATTTTGATAACTCAACTATCTCCATATAGTTCATGCTACATCCAATGACTACCGATTAAACGACCTATGATTAAATAGATCATAAGTAGTATCAAAATATAACAATCTCTATACAAGATAACTTTGATGAACTCAAGTCAAAGTATCGCTTATACAATCATCACGATGATAATTCCGTAGACATACAAGTACTATTCCAAATGGATTTCTCATATCAGGTCTGTTTAGTGAACTTGTTCTCTTGCAAGTACCCACACGTTTGTTTAAGTATCTCTATACTTTAACCTATAAGATCGACTACTTCCTTTATAAGGAAAAACAAAACGTGTGCTAGTCTTTTTACGTTCAATTAATATTCAATCTTAATATAATAATGATTAGGAACATTTAGGAATAATACATAAATTGGCTATTGGACATAAAATAACAAACAAATCCTGTGATTCTTTACCTCGTGAGATACGAGCTCATCCCCTATACATGCAACATCATCATTCTCTAACCCTACAAAAGTCTACCGTGTTAATTGTGATCATTACGGGGATATCATAAGAATTCCTTTTTATTATGAATGCTCAGAGTGCGGGCTGAATCTGGATACCAAATGTGCTCTTTCACCAGATAGCGCTAACGTCCAACAAATCGCAGCATCACTTTCTCCAGATACTAAAACTCTTTTTTTCCATGACAGTCATCATCATATGCTCTTCCTTTTCAATTCCGGACCCAGATGGAAATCAAAAATTTTCTTCTTATAGTTGCAAGCTAAGCGACAAGCAACTACTGGATCTAACATATGGTTGCTTTCGATGTGATTTCTACCTCGATAAGAGATGCATATAAATTACCCAACAAGAATGTGAATTACAACACCCTTGCCACTCGCATCACCCAGTTTCTGTTGAATATCAATGTGGGAAGGTCATCTGCGATCAGTGCAGAGATTTATGCAGTGGCATTTTTATGAAAATTTGCAAAGATTGCAACTTCAAAATTAATTTCAAATGTACCTTTTTCAAAGAAGCCACAATTCAAAAATCATTTTATAAGAACCCTTTTGATAAAATTAAAATGATAGGAAGACATATATAAAAAAAGTTATATGAAATTTGACTTCAATATAAAAAAAATCATAAGTAAATGCCCTTTTTTAAAGATAATATCTATATCTGGTTAGGTCGGCAGTTCCAGGCCCAGGCCCAGGTCCAATAGTCAACGGCCCAATCGTAGTAAACAACTCCCATGCATACATGAAGACCTACGTAAAACCTTAAACATAGCGATCATCCCTTATATAAGGTATTATTTCGCCATAATTCAGGTACAAGACTAATACCCCGCCTCTCTCTACTTTGAGCTGCCTATTACCTTCACCAGAAAGCTAACTTGAGCGTCAGAGGGGCCTTCCGGGAACCAACCCCCGGCGTGCCTTTATTGTCTTGCAGATATTCATCACGACGAAACTGCTGAGATCATGGATCCGAGTAACAGCATCCAACCCGGACAGAATCCGACTGAACCATTTGGCGCCCACCGTGGGGCCCGACGTCCGGGCATCACGTCCAGAAACACACAGATCAGTCAAGCGGCAACAGCCAATCCTGATATTATCGCCGTCACGGCAATAGCGCTACAACGGATGGGTTCGCAATTACCTGCCGCTCTCCCACCAGAACATCACGAGTCCTATACGCAATTTTCACACCCGAACGATCAGCCACAACCTCAAAACCAAGATCAGGAAGAGCAAAGTGTAGCCCTGGAAGACAACGCCGAGACTAATTCACATCCTAACTCCCAACACCCTCTAGATGTGAATCCGTCTGCACCGCTACAACCCTCCCTCACCCGAAGGCAAATAGAGGAAGCGGCTGACCTATTGATTCGCCAAATCCTGCAGCCTCAGCCAGAACAACAGCGGACCCCCGCTCGACAGACTGATGTGATGGCCGATCACCATTTTACTAAAGCCCTAGAAAAAATCGTAGATAATCGGATCAACGTGGCCATAAATTCCCGTCCGACTCACCCATCAACACAATACAGCTCTCCTTTCATCCCGACGATCTTGGATAGCCTCCCTGCGATCGGTACTAAAATACCGACGCCAGAAAAATACACTGGAAAGATCGATCCCCTAGACTACTTGCAGCACTTTCAGTCAATGATGAACCTACATTGCGTCCCGGATGCCATTCAATATAAGGCATTCTGCACCGCTTTTCAAGAAGGAGCTCGGCGATGGTTCAATAGCCTACTCCCGTATTGCATCACTTGCTTTGAGGATTTTAAGCTGCTATTTCTCAATCAATTTGCCACAAGTAAACGGCCGCAGAAGACTGCCTTAGAAGTGATGCAGTTGACCCAAGGAAGGAACGAAAGTTTGCGGGAGTTCATCACTCGGTTTAACAATGAAGCTGTTGAAGTACCTGACCTCACCTGCTCGTCAATGTTGGCCGCACTCATGAGCAACACAAGGGACGAAGAGTTTAAGAAGTCGCTAGCCCTCGATCAACCTAAATCCATTCAAGAGATAAGGAGTCGGGCGGACAAATATATACAACTCGAAGAAGTGCTGAGAAATACGAAACGTAGAACAAGTGACCGGGACGACCGCGAGCCGAGTGATAGAGCAGATGACCCCCAAAAGCGACAGAAGGATCAGTCAAGCTGGAGAAGGCCGACCGATAGACAAGGACAAAGACGCGAATCCTTCACTCCACTCAACCGGCGATATGCGGAAGTATTGGAGGTCATGAAAGCTGAAGGGGAACCCCTTCGAGAACCTAATAAGCTCAGGACTCCACCCAAAAAAAGGGACCCGGCTTTATATTGTCGCTTCCACAGAGATGTCGGTCACGAAACGGAGGATTGTAAGGACTTGAAGAGAGAGATTGAGTTCCTTATCCAAAGGGGAAGGTTGGATAGATTCCTGAAGTACAGAAGAAGTACCGACTGAGATAGCGAGGGTAGAACCGATCGGTATGAAAACTAGCGACAACCTTGGAGACAAAATGATCGGAATGATATTGGGAGGCCAAAAAAAAATATGGACGATCAACGGGACAGGAGAGGACAGTCCCGGACAAGAGGTGAAAGAAACACCGGACAGCAGGATGACCGATCGGTTAGAGTCATCAACATGATTTTTGGGGGTAGTGCAGCAGGAGGGTCCACCGTTAAAGGAAGGAAGAGGTATGCCAGACAGATCGTTAAAGGCCAATCTTCAACGAAAAAGCCACAGACCAATGAGGTGATCTCTTTCGATGAATTCGATCTGGCCGGCATCAGCTGTCCTCATGACGACGCGCTAGTAGTCAATCTGAACATGGATGGAAGCGAGGTAAAACGGATGATGATCGACACAGGTAGCTCGGCCGACCTATTGTACTATGAGGCATTCAAACAAATGGAGGTACCAGAGGATCGACTCCTGCCAATAGAAGGACCCATCAAAGGGGTAACTGGAGCATCAGTCTACTCATTCGCCCGAGTCTTTCTGAAAGTAAAATTCGGAAAAAAGCCATGTCAGATAGAGAAGGATGTTGAGTTCCTGGTTGTGAAGTTTGTAGGGGCGTATAATGCAATAATCGGACGAGCCACTCAAAACGCCCTAAGAGCAGTCGT
Organism: Erythroxylum tenue; assembly: GCA_027568955.1. Lineage (NCBI taxonomy): Eukaryota > Viridiplantae > Streptophyta > Magnoliopsida > Malpighiales > Erythroxylaceae > Erythroxylum > Erythroxylum tenue. Next base: position 1,183 of record JAOSBM010163895.1, on the reverse strand, counting down.
CTCTACCTATTACCAGGCGATGAAGTTCCCAACGCCCTACAGAATCGGTACTGTCAGGGGTCAGTAGAGAATCGCTAGGAAATGCTACTTAGCGGAAACAAGAAACCTTGAGGGGGCAGTGGTTTTGGCTGAGGCGGATGGTAAACATCCCGCGCGATACGAATGACAAGATTCTACCGAGACCCCAGAACTCCCAATAGATAAGCTTGCTTTATTTATTTATTTATCATACTTTATTGCTACTTACGCATTTGTAGTGGGTACCTTTTTCCTGGCTTTGCCAGTCAGGTTTTTTAACAGCCCACATCACTATCATCATCAATAAAGGATTTCAAATTTTTGGCATAAAAGTCTCGTCGAGATAGGCTACAAGGAGAAAGTTCCACGGACCGCTCGGCCAGGTTTCCAGGACAAAATCTTGGAACCAGGCGATGCCAAGTCCCAAAATCTTGCATCGATCGGCCCTCGACACCGCTCGGTTAGGTTCCCAGGATAAGATCTTGGAACCAGGCGATGCCAAGTCCCAAAATCTTGCATCGCTCGACCCTCGACACCGCTCGGCCAGGTTCCCAGGACAAGATCTTGGAATCAGGCGATGCCAAGTCCCAAAATCTTGCATCGCTCGGCCCTCGACATCACTTGGCCAGGTTCCCAGGATAAGATCTTGGAACCAGGCAATGCCAAGTCCCAAAATTTTGCATCGCTCGGCCCTCGACACCGCTCGGCCCGGTTCCCAGGACAAGATCTTGAAACCAGGTGATGTCAAGTCCCAAAATCTTGCATCGCTCGGCCCTCGACACCGCTCGGCCAGGTTCCCAAGACCAGATCTTGGAATCAGGCGATCCCAGGTCCCAAAATCTTAGATCGCTCGGCCCTCGACATCGATTGGCCAGGTTACCAAGATAAGATCCTTGGAACTCTCGGCCTCAGCATCGGTCGATCCCAACATCGATCGGCCAGGTTGCCAAGACAAGATCCTTGGAACCCTCGCTCTCAGCATCAGTCGACCTCGACTTCGCTCGGACAGAATGCCAAAAATAGATCCGAGGGCCAGGCGATACCCAGAGCCAGAATCTTGGCTCACCGCCATACGACCGGTCGATATATATCGAACGCGTCGTCACTATGTTATGGAAGATGTTGCCGAACACCCTAGTTCGCTACATACTATTTGAAAAGGCAC
>JAOSBM010163889.1:0-11006 GCA_027568955.1 Erythroxylum tenue | reverse complement strand
ACATGAGCTCTATCTCTTGAAGGTCTTGGACCAAACAATTCAATGCTTGCTTCATGGCTTTGGCCCTAGCTCTTGTCATTGGGCCTCCAACATCTTGCAATGGATCTTTAGGAACATTAGACTTGAATGTTGGGCCTTTGATATGGGAATTTCGTTCAGCCCCTTTCATTGCACATTCAAACTTCAAATCTGATCCAATTTTAGCTCCTAAGCCTCCTCTTGAAAGCTCATATCCGTGCAACTCATGTCCTAGGCTTCCTTGAGGCGGATAACACCATGAATGCTTCTTTTCTTGCCTTTCACATGCCCATGGTTCTCTATCATTAAGCCTTAACATTTGAAAAATGTTTAAATGTATCCCTAAATTAATGGAGAAACTGATAGTTATATAATGCCGTCAATTTTCTCCTAGGTCAGGCTTTTATATTAAATTTGATGTGGCAACATAGAAACCACCTTCTTAAAATTAAATTTTTAAATTTAAATCTTGGGCACTTTCTTCCTCCACCAAAAGGTAAGAACTCAAAATGCCTCACTACATACTATAGGACAAGAAATGGCACAAGAAGATGCAACCTTAGTGCTTCCTTCACACATGTAGTTAGATATGGAAGTTGAGAGACTTGTTTCTTTTCCTAGGTTTTGATAGGTCCTGTAATCACATCCTCAATGAGCAGATTGCATAATTGAAACAAGATTCATACAGTAAGGAGAATTAGAGAGTCTCCTATTCTCTCCCGAAAGAAATATCAGTACAGACTTCTCTGCCCTCTTTTCTAACAGAGAGCTCCTATTTATTCTCATCTTTCTCCCTCCCAAGGTGTAAAAAACTTGTAACAACCCTATATTCTATTTTCCAGGCCTAAGTAACTACCCAGAGCGACCTAGCATCAACTTTTCTTTCTTGCCCTTTTTTCTAGTATAAGTAACCTTAATTGGGGGTCTAACATTACCCGCCACCCAAAGAGCGACCTTGTCCTCAAGGTTGAAAGATGGAAATTGCGAGGTAATCAGGTCAGAAGGCTCCAATGAGTCCTCAAAGGCAGGGAGATCCTTCCAGTGAATGAGAATTTCAGTTTTCGATCCCCCAGTTGCAGGGCATACACCCCTTACTTCAGAAGGTTCAACCAAAAGCTCCAAGTTAGTAGTAAGGGTGCAGGGAATAGAAGGAGAGGATGGGTGTGATAAGCTGAGAAGCATGAAATACATTGTGGATGCATTGGAGAAGGCAATGTTAAAGCAAAAGCTACCTGGCTAATGCATTTTTCAATGGGAAACGGGCCATAGTATCAAGGGGCTAATTTCTCACAGCTGCATTTAGCCAAAGAGGACTGTTTGTAAGGCTGGAGCTTAACATAAACCAGATCGCCGACATCAAAGGTGACTAGTCGGCATTTTTGATTAGCAGATTGCTCCATTTTGTGTTGGGCTCATTGCAGGTGGGACTTGAGCTCGTCCAAAAGTGCGTCCCAAGAGACTAGATGAGTTTCTACCGTGGCATTAACTGCTGATCCTAGTTCATAGCGGATGAGGGTAGGAGGAGACTGGCCATAGAGAGCTTGAAAGGGAGAAGTGCCGATGGAGGAATGTTGAGCAGTGTTATAGTGGTATTCAGCCTAGGATAACCAAGAAAACCACTGAGAAGGTTTGCCTATAGTGAAGCAGCGAAGATAGAGTTCCAAACCACAATTGACCACCTCAGATTGGCCATCGGTTTATGAATGGTAGGCCATGCTTCACTTGAGTTTAGATCCTTGCAATGTGAACAACTCATACCAGAACAAGCTCATGAATATTTTATCCCTGTCGGAGATGATACTATGGGAATGTCATGAAGCTGAACCACCTCTCATAAAAATACTTGAGCGACTGTGGGTGCTGTAAATGGATGCTTAAGGGCCATAAAGTGGGCATACTTGGAAAGTCGATCGACTACCACCAGAAAAAAATCAAACCCATATGACTTAGGAAGACCTTCCACGAAGTCCATAGTGAGATTATCCCACTCTTTATCGAGTATGGTTAAAGGTTGTAATAATCTAGCAGGAGCCATGGCTTCATACTTGTTACACTGAAAAACATCACAAGCAAGAACATAATCCTGGACTTGGCGTTTAATTCCTTTCCAATGAAATTCTGCAGATAATCTAGCATAAGTGGGCCGAATACCCGCATGTCCCCTAACAGAACTACAATGGAACTCCTGTAGCAGCAATGGAATATAAGGTGAATCTTAAAGTAGTGCTAAACGACCCTTGTAACGAAGGTGGCCACCATCAAATTTCTAGTAAGGATAAGAAGCTGGATTCTGATTAATAGCTTTCACAATATTAGCAAGAAAAGTATCGGCAACAACTTGTGTTGGTAGATCATGAAAGTCTAGCAAGACTGGGGTTGAAATGGTAGAGAGAGTAATGTGATCCGGTAGGTGAGATAAGGCATCTGCTGCTGAATTTGTAGAACTAGGCTTGTATTCGATTTCAAAGTCATAGCCCATCAATTTATGAAGCCATTTAGAATGCTCCCCATCTACCAGTCGCTGCTCTAGCAAACATTTCAAGATGCGGTGATATGTTTGGACCACAAAATGTTGCCCCACTAAGTAAGCTCGCCATTATTAATAGCAAAAACAATGGCCATAAGTTCCCTTTCGTACACAGATTTGGATTGCGCAGAAGAGTTGAGCTTTTGACTATAGAAGGCCAGGAGTTACTTATCTTGCATCAAAACAGCCCCTAGACCGAACCTCGAGGCATCAGTTTCAACAACAAATAGCTTCGTAAAATCTGGTAAGACAAGCACTGAAAGACCTGTCATAACTTGCTTGAGTTGGTCAAAGGATGATTAGGCAGAAGGGTCCCAGTAGAAAGTGTCTTTTAGCAGCTGTTGAGTACGGGGCCAAGCAATCTTGCCATAGTCTTTGACAAAGCGTCGATAATATCTGGTGAGGCCAAGGAACCCTCGCAAGGCCCCAAGAGTGGTAGGGACAAGCTAGTCAATCATAGCTTGTACTTTCGATGGATCGGCTAAAACTCCATTGGTATCAATTATATGCCCCAAATACTTAATCTTGGGTTGGCAAAAGACACATTTTTTGGTATTAGCAAACAATTGATGGGACTGAAGGACTATGAATACCTGTTGGAGATGGTCCAAATGTTCAGCTTCAGATTTACTATAGATGAGAATGTCGTTGAAGAAGACAAGGGAGAAATTCCTCAAGAATGGTTGAAACACTTCATTCATCAAAGATTGGAATGTGGATGGGGCGTTTGTCAATCCAAAGGGCATGATTAAGAACTCATAATGCCCGTGGTGAGTGTGGAAGGCGGTTTTAGGAATATCTTCACAACGAATTCAAATCTGAAAGTACCCAGACTTCAGGTCAATTTTTGTAAATGTGACTGCACCATGGAGTTCATCAAGCAGATCTTCAATGACAGGAATGGGAAATTTGTCCGGTACAGTAGCTTGATTCAAAGCTCTATAATCCACGCAGAAATGTCAACTTCCATCTTTCTTTTTTACCAACAAAACTGGACTGAAAAATGAGTTGTTACTTGGCTGAATAATGCCGACTACCAACATCTCAGTGACAAGCTTTTCAATCTCATCTTTTTGCACATGAGGGTATCTGTAAGGACAGACAGATATCAGAAAAGTTCTCTCTTTCAAAATTATAGCATGATCCTTACTACTTGTTGATGGCAGATGGAAAATATCCTGGAATTCCTGGAGTAATGCTAAAGGGCTAAGGGACAATTTGTGGGTAGTGTCTTGTGGAGGCTCAGGTTTAGCTAAGCTCAATTGCTAAAATTCCAATAAGTACCCATGTCCCTCTTTTTTAATTATACGGTGCATTCCATGGAGCGAGACCTGAGTTTTATATAGAGTGGGGTCCCCTTGCAATTGTACCTTACGATTACCAACCATAAACTCCTTGGATAGGATAGCTCAATTCATGTATGATGCTCCCAAAGAGAGGAGCCAATGGTATCCCGAAATTAAATCAGTACTCCCAAGAGGGAGAGGGAAGAAATCAACAATGACATTAACCCCTGATAGATGGAGGCATAGTTGGCGGCATATACCTGTAGAGTGGATTTGTTCTCTAGTGCTAAGGGTGACTCCAAAGTTGGTAGTAGGTGCGACTAGCAGATTCAGATCAGCAATGAGAGTGGAGGAGATGAAGTTGTGGGAAGCTCCACAAAGTATCAGAACAACGACCCCCTTTTGATTCACAAACCCTCGGAGTTTTAAAGAGTGAGGAGCCGTAAGCCCAATTAAGGAAGAAAGTGACAATGCCATATTTTCCAGTTCACTTAAAGAGTTGGAATTGGTAGAAATCTGTTGAGGGCCTTCCTCCAATACCTTCGACTCATCATCCTCCATCCACAAGACTTGGAGCTCCTTATTCTTGCAATGGTGACCTGGGCCTTATCGCCCATCACATTTAAAAAAAAGGCCCTTCTTCCTTTTGACCTTCATCTCTGTTTCGGTGAGTCGGCGGAACTTGGGTGGAATGGTGGTGAGGTAGCTATGTTGGTGGAGAAGGTTTTCTTTGCCGAGGGGGAGAAGCGATAGTAGGAGCATAAAGGGTTGATTTAGAAAATAGAGATGAAGAGAGGGGTCTTAGGAGAGTCATCGTACCTAGTGAAGAAGAGATTCCTCGAGATTTGTCAAAGAGGCTAGCTGAAGTATTTCCCATAAGGTGGCTTTTAGTAAAGTCATTTTTTTCTTCAAGCATTGGGCCACCTTCATGATCCAAACCATACCTGTGGGTTCCCATAATCTCAACTCAGCCTTGATGTGATCTTGTAGCCCATTGATGAAGGTATTTTCAATCACCGATTCTGGAAGATCAGGGAAAGGAGAGGACAACACTTCAAAGTTACGGCGGTACTTCGCTACTGTTGTCGTCTGGCGCAGGCCAAAAAGTTGTTCCATCAAAGTGCCAGCTTGAGTGGAGTGGAAATGTTCTAGTAGAAACTTCTTAAATTACTGCCATCCATGGAAGGATGTTCGACTCTCTTCTTAATAAAACCAGGCAAGAGCGTCACCCTCCAAACACTACTGTCGCGCGAAGCTTCTCTTCATGTCCAAATCCATTCAACTCAAAGTATCTTTCAACTTGTAAGAGCCATGCATCGGGATCTTGTCCATCAAATATGGGTAACTCAAGTTTGCAAGGTAGAGAATCATGGTGGCGCCATGCAGAGATTGGTTAAGAGCTTTCCCTAGTTTCAAAGGGTTTTGACCTACTAACGACTTTTCCTTTATAGCTAGTCGAATCACAGATTCAGGGTTCATAATCTCAGGTGTAGGCTCTTTGGTGGCTGATTCTTCTTGATGGTTATTTATGTTGAGTTTTCAGAGGATGTTTATGAGAGTATCTTCTATAAAGCTGAGCTTTTCCTCTATTTCTTCAACCTTGGTTTCCATTTGTTTTCCAACAACCTAATTTCTGGTCTTCATCCAAGATTGTTGCCCTGATACCAGATGATAGGTCCCGTAATCACATCCTCAATGAACAGTTTGCATATTAATTGAAATAAGATCCGTACAGTAAGGAGAATTAGAGTCTCCTATTCTCTCCCGAAGAAATATCAATACAGACTTCTCTGACCTCTTTTCTAACAAAGAGCTCCTATTTATTCTCATCTTTCTCCCTCCCAAGGTGTAACAACCCTATGTTCTGTTTGCCAAGCTTAAGTAACTACCCAGAGCCATCTAGCATCAACTTTTCTTTCTTGCCCTTTTGTCTAGTATAGGTAACCTTAATTGAGGGTTTAATAGGTTCTTTTTGGTTTTATTGGGCCCCGAATTTTTTAATTATTTTATTTAGTTATTTATGATTTAGTTATTCATTTATGAATTATTTATTTGTGTTATTTTATTTTCTTATAATTGAGTTTATTAATTTAGTGAGCATTAGAAGAAATTAGAAATTAGAATAGAAATGTTAGAATTAAATTAGAGTATAGCATGGTATTTAAATAGCCTAAAGAGTAAGTAGTCTTTAGATTAAATAAAAGGAGGGTAAAATTGGAAGGACAACAAAGAAGAGGTTTATTTTTGGAAGACCAAGACAAATTTTTGTCTTGAATAAGGAAGAATAGAAGTGAGAGTCATGAGAAGCAAAAGAGAAAAGAAGAAGAAAAGAAAGAAGGCAGCCAGGGTTAAAAGACATCTTAAAGAGTTTGAAGAATCTTGGAGCTTAATCAAGTAAGTTATGCTTTAAATATCATGAGTATGGTTAAATGAAGTTGAATATGTATAGTAAGTGAAGAGATAGAATCTAGAAAATTAGAAGACGAGTTTTGTTTCTGTGAAAGTTTGCCGCGGCCAACTTGTAAGAATTCACGAGGAATTTTTCTCTCTGGAAAAGTTCGCCGCGGCGAAGTCTTTCTTGCACAGCTTGAACATGCTAAGGTATTTTAGGCATAACTTTTTCTGTAGTTATTCAAATGGAATGATTTTTTATTGGAGTAAACTAGAGACATAGGGATATAAATTGTCTGAAGGAATCAAGTTTTAATTCAATCTTTAAGACTTTAAATTTCTGGACGGAAGTTGAGAATAGAATACTGTTTCAGTATAAAAACAGTCCAAAAATGTTTGGGGATAACTTTCAAATTTCTGAACCAAATTGAATGATTTTGTGTGTCATTAGAAACTTAAGACAATGGGGAACATTTTTTCTAAAAGAAAGTGTTATCAAATTTCTTCATTTACCTGATCAAAATGATCATGAAAAATTGGCTCGAAGGTCTAGATTTTCGGAAGAGTCTTAGTTCATGAAGCGTAGGAAATGCATGGGTTTAAGTATTCTAGAATTAATTCTAGTGAATATTCTTTATGGGTTTCAATTTGCATTCCTATTGAATGAGAATTTTTGCCAATGTGGAAGGGGATCTAGAAAGGCAAAAGGAGCAAGAGGAAAGACAAGCTTGAATTGGATTTTGGCAAGCAATTTAGGTGGGTAATGTATTTATAGTTAATGTGTAATTGGGCAAATTCTTTGTTGGCGCTCGAAATTTGGACTACGAAAACGGGGCCCAATATGTTTGGTATCAGAGCAAGAAGAGATTACAAGGAACCACGCTCAAGTATGATGGTATTTTGTTAAGAGTTGGATTCCGGAAACGGGATCCAACATTCTTGCCTATGTGTGTGTATGTTTAAATTGCTTGAAATGGAAATCATTGTGAATGTTTGAAAATGCATGATGAATTATGGTTATGTTATGCCTTGAAAAAGGTTATGACATTTTGTATAATTGAAAAAAAGAAAAAGCATGAGAATATGAATATATGATGAATTGAATTGAGCATGAATATGTGCTTTTGTATGGGCAAGAGAGGAACCATTTCGTTCGTCACGTGCACGTTGACTAAAGCCTTCTCTTGGCTGCCCGCTTATGGCATATGAGATCCAAAGAAAAAGGACTCATTTATAAGGCATCGGAAACTCCAAGATAGCTAGAGATATTTTGTACTTAGTTAGTGAACATTTTGGATATCTTTATAAGCATATCAAGCATTGAGCATCCTTTGTATTTTGAATTAAGTTACTGATGTATATGTTGATGTGTAACTAAGCTTGTTAAAACTATCTTTTGTTATGGCAATGAGAATGAGCGTTGTAGAAGTTTCTTTTGTGTATGTTTATGCTTAACTTGTGATTGAGTTGTTAATGGTTGATGTTGGAAGTAGAAGTGTATGTTAGTGTGTTGTTTATGCAAATTGTGTATGTGCAAATTAGTTTAAATGTTGGGATTCTGGGTTTCGGACCTGAAGGTTTCTCCGCGGCGAAACTTTTTTTTTGTAACTTCGCCCGACGAAGTTTCAAACTCTTGCCCAGACGAACTTCTCTCGAAAGGTCCATGAAATGATTTCATATTTTCGCCACAGCGAACCCACTAAATGTTGCGATTGGAATTTTCCTCAAATTGAATGCTTTTGACTTCGCTTTCGCAGGATCCTCACCCGACCACCCTGGGGATTAGCAACAAGACTCGGGCCCAACAAGTTTCTTGTTTTAGCTTTTGGTAAACTTTGGTCATGACTTCGTTGTTCTTGAGTAGCTCAGCCATTGCCCATTCAACTGTTGATGTAGTTGTGTCTATTCCTACACTCAAGTTCACATTTTGGAGACAAAAAGACATCTACCACATTAGAAAATATACATTAAATTTCAAAGTGTTTATGGTACTCACATTTTGAAGTTATCCGATAAACCATACAAATAATAGAGAGGCTCTAGTTGAAGCATACGAAGATGAACGTAAAGGATATCCTTCTAGTTTGAATTTAATTTCTTTGGAATTTCCTATTGTAGCGATGGGGAAAATATTCCTAGTGTAACTTCCTACCATACTAAATGTTTTGTTTACTTTGTAGGTGAAACCTAGTCTTCCCTACTTGGATATCATTAGGCTTCTCGGATATATAAATATGACGTTTGGAGTTTGGACATATGAAGTTATTTAGAATGCTATAAGGTAGATATTTTTTCGGTCATATTTATGTGGCTTCTAGAAAACCAGCATTACAAATTATAGGTGAACTAGCAACTTTTCAACCTTCCTTGTTCAACCACAATCTTTTTGTATACTTCCTTCATTTTCATATGTGAAAACTTTATGTTAAAAATTGCAATGTGAATTTGGTGGTTGTTTATTGGCTATGCCAAACTCAACAGTTGTGAGTGTTGAAATCCAACCATGATCGAATTATGGACGCAGTAGAAAAATGAACAATTTTTACAGATTTTAAGTGGATCTCGATAATTGAATAAACTTCAATAAAACACAAAACGAATTAGAAATTGTATCTTGTTCATCTTCTTGTTGAAAAACCTTTGAAAACTTCAATCACGAGCTATTCAAATATCCAGCCTTTGATGGTATCCACAAAGCAATTATCAAGACATATTTCAGAGGAAGAAGACAAAGTGCTAGCTTCTAAATGTTCTTCCTTTATTTAAATAGAACAGTCATTAAGGTCCTTAATTAAAATTAAATTCTTTAATTATAATTAAAATCAAATTTTAATTAAAATTAATTTATTTTTAATAAAATCAAATATCTCATATTTGATCTCCAAAGTTTCTCAAACTTTATAATTAAGTCCAACTTAATTAAATTGATTTTTCTTTCACATAAATTTCTCTTTGATGTGTGACTCGTTAGGTTCCTCATAAATTGGCAATGATTATAAATTACAATTCTAATTCACAATTAGAATTAGATAAATTAAAACTTTTTTAATTTATCTTTAATTCTTCAATTAAACAATTCATAATCATAAATCATGATTGACGTCTAGAAACATGTCATGATTATCCAAATATCAGGAATGTCAAAGTAATTGACTTAGCCTGTCCATACATGACTATGATGTATAATTTAATCCTTTTGTCATTCAATATTCTAGTTAGACAGAGTATGGATACAATGTCTACTCTTATCATCTAATTATGTTTATTCTTGATAATTAGTAATTGATTTATAATTAAAATTTGAAAACATATTTTCAAATGTCAATTCACTCTGGCTAGAGAATTCCATAAATCATTACTAATCAAGAACAATAGAATATTCTCTCTAATTACTTTAGAGTGGGAATCCTATATTGAATTACTCAACTGTCTCCATATGATTCGTATTATATCCAATTACTACCAACTGAATTATCCTACGACAATTCATAAATAGCATCAAAACATAGTAATTCTCACATGAGATACCTTGGTAATCTCAAATTTGAGGATTAATTACACAACCATTATTATGAGACAATCCATAAACACATAAGTAATATTCCATCTAGAATTCTCATAATCAGGTCAGTTCAGTAACTTATTCTCTAATAATCACCCACGCATTAGTTTAAGTATCTCCATATTTTAATTTATCAGATCGATTACTTTCTTCATAAGAAAGAAACATAACGTGTGCTAGTTTTACCGTTTCAACAATATCCCATCTTGATGAAACTACAACTATTAAGTTAGAAATAGTACATAAGTGTAAATTAAATCTCATAATTATGATCTCATCATAATTTCAATTACACAATAATTATTTCAAGAATTTTACCTTTAGTATTAAAACATAAAATATTAATTAAATTAATACATAAAAATAAATAAAGTATTTTCATTAATTAAAATAATTTCATACATTAATTGGCACTCATTTGATGGGCTAGAAGAACATAAACTAACAAAGGTTGCATTTATTACTTTAAAGGGGTCCGCAAGCTCTAAAGTCGGATAGAGTTGCGGAATTCATCGAGTGGTTCCCAAGTTGCGTCACATTCTGCTAGACCAGACCATTGAACCAACACTGCCCACGAACCACGATTAAGGCGAGCTTGAACAACAGAAGAAGGAACTGGAGAGGTCTGACCGTCAATGATCGGTGGTAATGGCATCATTGAAGAAGGCTGATCACCATGAAAAGGCTTGAGAAGGGAAACATGGAACACATTATGCATTTTGCAATTTTCTGGCAAGGCTAATTCATAAGCCACACTCCCAATTCGATGAACAACCGAAAAGGGCCCATAAAACTTTGCTGCCAATTTGTGTCGCACAGCTCCTGGTAAAGATTTTTGTCGATGCGGATGGAGGCGAAGCCACACAAAGGTGCCTAGAGAGAACTCAACATCTCGATGGCTTTTATCATAAATAGTCTTCATGCGATGCTGAGCTTGTGCCAACTTCAACCGAATATCACTCAAAGTCTCATCTCTAGCAACCAATGCTTGATCGACGGCTTCGACATTGGAGGATCCAAACTCATAAGACAAAAGATGGGGTGGTTCTCTCCCATACACCACTCGAAAGGGAGATGTTTGCAAGGCTGTATGGAACGAAGTATTGTAACAATATTCTGCCCACGAAATCCATGCAACCCACTTCTTGTAGGAAAATCCCGGTGCCTATATCACATACAGGCGGTGCGGAAAAATAAAAATTTTTGTTCCGGGACCTTCCCG
>JAOSBM010163881.1:0-11006 GCA_027568955.1 Erythroxylum tenue | reverse complement strand
AATTCTCAACCAGTTACAGTTCTAACCAAATTTACCGGGAATGTCAATGAACGCATGTACAATAATTTCATGTGCAACAATGTCATTTTTTTTTCACAATAGAAATATGCTACATAATGCATGAACATATAATTACATTTCGAACCCCTCACTAATCACTCAAAATTCCCATTTTACCCTTCCCGCAAGAACCGAGATGTTACATATACAAACAAGCTTGCAATCTTGGAGTTTCTAAACGGAAAAGATGTTACATAGAAGCCTTTTGGGTTGACATGACTGGGGACAAGGGCATGGATTAAGGCTTGTCCCTTTTTGGAAATTAGATGTAAGGGTACATATATGTTAATATCACATAGGTGTTTTTAAAGTAAGTTGCAGTTTAGACACGGTCATATCATAAACCATTTCTTATGCACAGAGAAGGTAGTAAGATTCACAGCCTAGGACATGTTAATATCTTAGGCCACGACTTAGTATACAAAGAAGTGTGAGGATCCACTGTTTGACAATATAAGCATTTTAGATACTGTGTCATGGTCTAAAGAAAGAAAATGAATGGTTGTATTAGAGTTACAATCCTAAATTTAGAAGAATATGGATATCTTAGGAATGGCTACATTATTCACTTAATATCCTTCAGAGAAAAAAAATCAAAAGGATTTGTTTCCATAATGGTTGTTTAGCCACAATCCATAAGGATTGTGAGCAACATAATCAAGTCCATTGCATGTATAATCCAGTCAATGTAAATACATCTAGTTAATCTTATTTAGAAGTACAAGTAAAAGAATAAAGAAACAAGATAAGAATATAAACATTAATAATTAATTAAATGGAATCAAACTAAGAAAAAAAATCATCAACCATGATACAAAATATCTCACTTAAGATAGAATCACTAATCTCCTATTATCGGATGAGTGTGGAAATACTCTATTATATGCCTAAACAGAGTTTGAGACACAAGCATAAAATTGCATCAAAAGTTTGGAAAAAGGAAGTCAATTACACTCATAAAATAATGTTATTAGAGATATGGTAATTAAATATAATGGATTGAGTAAAGCCTTGTATGACGAATCATCCAACAATAATATATTTGATTCATTGTAATCTCTATAATTCTATAAAAGATAAGGATTACCCTTTTGCCATAATTTTATTAGTTCTTTATCAAAATTTTGCTCTTATTCTTAATAGTAATGTAACTCATATTAGTATAATGAGTTTTGTAGTTCATCAATTCAATAGATGTACATAATTAGATAAATCCATAGTAATTGCATGACCTAATTTCTATTATAATGTTCACTGATTTCTCACTACCCTTTGAATAACAAATAATTGCATGTATTTCATGTTATATTTCATATTCTAAAGAGATTATTAAAAATTCTTCTTTTAACTTTGTAATTAATCTGATGTAACAAAATAACAATTCTCCTTTTGATTATCCAAAGAGAAAATTAATCAATATATTTGAATTTCTTAGGCATCCAAAGGATATATAGTTAAGGTTAATGGATATTGCATAAAAAGGAGTATTACAGAAATCATAACGCTTATTCTTAGAAAAAATCTAAAAAATGAACCATTTAGAGTAGGGGAATTTCATTGGCACATTAATTTGTTCTTGATGACCAAATAACAATGTTAAATTCATAAAAGTAAAGCTGGATGAAATCATCATAGAAGGACATCTTGAAAATGGAAGAAAAAATATAAGTCACTTATAATTAAAAAATTTGGAAACCATATTGGAATCATATATGTATGTTCACCTAAATTTTTTAAGACAAACATGTCAACCTAATAGCTAGGAGAATATGCAACAATATTAGCCAAAATTCGTTGATGTCAAGTATAAGTAGCTTCTTTTCAACTAATAAGGCCAATTGAACCCATCATAACTCTATTTTTAAGTTTAGTCCAACATTTGTCTAATGGCATGAATTCTCCTCAATAACTCTTTTCTCTTATTCCTCTTCTTTACTATTTATAATGTTCCACATTTGGGTTGGTTATTTTTCTTATTCTCTTCTTCCTCCTGGTTAGTGTTTCTAACTACCTTAAATTGGTGTCAGTTACTTTTCTTTTTATCTTTTTCCTTTTTGATTTTGTTAGTAAATGTCCAAAACTGATATTGCTAAGTTTTCTTCTTCTTTTTCACCTTTATGAATGTGTATTATTTTCTAAATGTGCATTTTCCATTCTAGAAGATTGCCTTTTTTTTTGGAAATAATCCTTTCCCTTAACATTTATATGGGAATTATTGACTCTATATTACCTTCTTTGCTCCCTCCCCTTTTTGTATTTTTAACATTCCTAATTCAATATTGATTTCTATTATTTTAAGATCTAGCTTTGATGCCTTACCATCATAAGAACTCCCCATTCTAGAGTGTCCAAAGTCTAGATTTGGTCAATCTACAAAATTATGCCTTTGTATTTTCAAAAAAAGAAATAATTAGTAATGTGAACATAAAAATTCCTAACAAAAGGAAAATTATATATTTACTGAAAAGGTTAATTATTGTAATAATAAAAAAACATAAGATTTTAGAGAATGAGTGGTAAATGTCTTTTCGAGTATATTCCTTATGATGACTAGTTTCCAATAAGGAATATACAAAGAAGTAAACATTTTTAGCACGTACTTGAAGCTAGGAATTTTAATTAAAAATGGTTAGGAATTTTCCATTAACTGGAATGCATAATGAAAATTTAGTGGTTCCTTACTAAGAACTTAAGAGTGGAAGGGATAAGAAAGGTATGAAACAAAAGATCAATTAAATTGAGTGCTAAGATAAGCTGGAGATAAAAGGAAATTTATGAAAAACAGTTCAATAGATAATGGTGGGAAACTTATAATGCATCAAAGGTTAAAATTTTATTCTTCAGTTTAGTGAAACATGAAGTCACTTAAAACTCATTCCAATTTAAATTTGATTAGAAAAAGATGGGAAAATGAAAATTAATTAAATAAAATGTATAAAAATGCCCTTGTTTAAAATCATATTTTAAAGCCTAGCAAGGTTATTAATAAGTTTTTGTAGTTAGTCATATGATGGGATACATGAGAAATCACATAGTGTGTTGTCAGTCATGTTATATTAAATATGATTAATCATAAGATTGTGTTCTTGAGTATATAGGTGCACTCTTCCAAATAGTTAATATGAGATTGTCATGACTGAATATAAAAAATATCATGATCAATACATACAATACCATAACTTGATACATTCAATACCATGCCTTTATAGATTTTACATTAGATCCTATAGTATGAATTTATAAATATTTAAATGTTATGTGTCCATTTTTCCAAAAAAAGGAAATATATTAACAACATGGGCCAATATGCTTAATATATTGTGAATCTTATTTCCAAAAACTTTGAGAAGTTGTGGTTAGTACTCTACTGATGCAAATGACTAGTAGTACATAAATGAAAATTAAGTGTCCCACCTCCATTTGATTATAAGACATTTGGTTGTCCAAAACATTGAGTCATTCTAATAGCAAAGTTAAGTTGTCCCAAAATATTGAGTCATTGAGTCATTCTAATTATGAAGTTAAGTATAAAATTTAATTGCAATATAAAATGTTTTCATTCTTAAATACCTGTATAATCCTACATAATATACCCTATATAACAAAATCATTTTATGTAATTTGAATGTCTAATTTTTTATACGATGAATTTTTTTTGGTATCGCTATATGATTTCAAGTAGTTGGTTTTAATTTAAGCATGAATATTATGTCTATCACAAAGTCATCTAGAAAGAACAAAAGATATACCCTAAGTAAGGACATCACGTCTAGAAAGAAACAAAAGATCAAGGTTATCATCATTAGAGAAAATGGGCATAATGCATAACTAAATAAGGATGATTAATGAAGGCCTATAAAAAAGGAAGTGGCATACTTAAAATTTTAGTGATCAACCATTTAAGGTTATGATGCATTTATGGATGACAACATTTTAGTTTATGATTACATTTTATGCTTGACTTCTTTATTGGAATGACTCAATGTTTTATAATGCTTAAATGTACTATACTCAAATGCAAGTGGGACATACCATTTATGTACTACTTGTCATTTTACATTAGTAAAGTAGTGGTCACCACTTTTGAATTTTTTTTTATATTAAGATACACAACAAATTAACCATGTTCAACCATACATTCAAGCAGTATAATTCAGTTGTTATAATATAGGTAAAATTTAATATTTAAAAATGTATTCCATAGGAAATTCTCATTTAATGTAGAATATGTAGGGGAGTGGTATTGAATGTATGACGTTGTGTTATCATATTTATTGAGACATGGTATTGAATATACCTAAATATGGTATTCTTATATTAAAATGAAGGTACTACTTTTTTTTGGAATAAAAATATATTCCTTTAAATGGAGTTGTATGTACAAAAAGGTTGAATTATCTTCGAAATAATTACATCATGTGGAAAAATAAAACCTTAACCAGTCAAGACCTCCTTTAAAGCCAAGCTAGACATTAGTGCATTAGACTATATAATTCCCCACTTATTGCAAACTTTGGAACTAATTTTGTGGTTTTTTTCATATAGGCTAAACTGTAGTCTGATTTAGTCTAAAATGAATGCAGTGACCTCATCCTCCTTTTAGCAGTAATTGTTGAAAACTCTGTTGCTTCTTTCTACCCTATTGATAGTGACCAGATAAGATAAAGCTATGTAAATTGTCCATCTATCTCCTTTATGCATGTCATTGAGCTGCACACTCTATTTCTTTATCTCATTCCATCTTGTTAGGGGATTATATATATACTACACAAATGATTAATGGACTTCCATATTTTGTTAGTGAAGGTACACTAAAAGAATAAGTGATCATGATTTTCCATCTCCTTATTACATAATATACACCAGTTTGGAAAGTATAAGTTCTTTCTTAATTTGCTCAAAGTTTGGAGCTTGAATTTAAAAGTTGTCTATAATGTGTATTCTGCTATAGGACTATAGTCTTTACATCACACTACTTTGTGTTATATTGTTTGATGATTTGGCTGATTATATAATAGCATGATAGAGTTATTAGAGCAATAACTAGAGGGTTCTAGTTTCCATATTACTTTATATGTATTGTCACTTAATCTATAATTAATCAGGAAGTTGATAACACCAGATAATGAAGCATTGAATAAGCTTTGCCTTATGATAGATAGCCCCTAACCTACATTGGCATTTTTCTGAGTTTTTTTCTTTAATAGATATAGTTCACCTATTTGATTAAGTGGTCCATAGTAGATCCCATGATTAAACCAAATATTATTTAGTTCTCCATTTCTAGTTTAATGTATCACATTCCTCTTATGTCATCTTTGATTTTACTAATGAACTTCATCATTACTGAGGCATTGCCGTGGATTCTGAAGTTCCACATACATTTATCCTTGATATAATATTCATTCACCCACCTAACCTATAATGATTATTTATCATTGATTAATCTATAGGTCTTTTTGTCAATAGAACTTGATTCATCAATTTGGTTGCTGAGATTCCTAAACCACCATGCTTAGTTAGTTAACACAATTTAAACCATTTAGTCCTACCTCTTTTACTTTCCATCTTACAACCTAACCAAAAGATTTTTTTGAAAATTCTATCAATTTTCTTTGTGGTTCCTTGAGTAATAACAAGATTAGATCCCCAATATACATTCATATAGGAGAGTACATATTCTATTAGTTTAGATTTTCTAGCTAAGAATAATTCTCTACAAGTTAATCTTTTGACTCTAGCTAAGATTTTATTAATGAGAGGTTTGAAATCCATTTGTGTTAGATTGATTGATGATATTACAATTCCAAGATATAGAAGTGGTAATTGTTGCGTTTTAAGTATAGTTATATTTAATAACCATCAAATTGTGCTAAAATGCTCTCCCTAAGAAATGTAAGGCACTTTTGTTTTTATTGATGCATAGCCCATAAATCTTATTAAAATTTTTGAGAGTAGTGATAGGGGATGTAATTGAAATTCCATTATTTTGGAAAAGATGAATAAATCGTCAGCAAAATTCAAACATAGAATTCTTAGGTTCTTGCATAACTAGATAATTAGTGATATGCCAAGTTTTGATAAAGAAATTTTCATTAAGGGCATCAAGGCTTAGTACCGTATAAGGATGTAGAGATTTAAAAACCTTTTTACTTCTTAAGTAGCCATAGATTGAGCTAGAAGGTTGGCTTTTAGAGGAAAAATATGATCTTGTATGATTTCTTTAATTAATCTTGGAGTTGAATGTGAGCTAGAATTGGAGCTCAGGGTTTTGGAGAAGTGTTCCTCCACTGCATTTAAAATTTGGCTTTGAGTTATTAAGATAGTACTTGAGTTTGAGATAGATACAATACTATTAGTAGTTTTTTAAGAAACAATAGCTTTATAAAAAAATATTGAGTTCTTGTCTCCTAGCTTAATACATATGATTCTAGACCTCTGCTTCATCAAAGAATGATTGAAATTTATAACTTAAGATAGATTGCACAAAGCTTGGTTTTCCTTGTTTTGATGATTTGTGGAAAGGGGATTTTTATAAAGCTTAGATTAAGCTTTTTCCAGAGCATCTTTTATTGTTTGCACAAGATGATATGTGTTGCCTATATTCTGCTTATAAGATAATTTAAGTTCTTCTTTTACTTTGCCTAATTTCCTAGTAAAAATGAATTATTTTGTTCCTTCAACATGAAAGTTACAGCCTCTCTCAATTTCTTCATTGAAACCGCGAGGGTGGTGTGGTAAAACACTCAATCAGTCAGAAATCGATACACCTTTTTTTTTCTTGAAACACAAACACAATAGGCAGAAATCGATACTCAAATTGGGCCCACATTCCCTCATAAACATTTTCACTTAACACAATTTTCAATAGCCATTCGGGCCCTTTCACAAATAGGAAACATTTGAATCATTTCGGAATACAAATTTATACAAAAAGTTGCAAAAAAATACAATTCAATACAAAGTAAAGAAATGCAATGCAGACACGAACTGATCCCAACCTCTATCGTTCACTTGTATGCTGTAGGTATACTCTCGTTGGCCTAACGGGGTATTCTTCTGAGTCCTGAAAAATATTTGCAAATTTTGGGTGAGTTTTGTGAACTCAATGAGTGACCATCATCGATGGCTCACCCAATCACATAACATATAATTCACATATCTCACTTTATTTCACATTTCACATTATTTCATATATTCATATTATTTCACATTCAATACACTGAATCATTCATATTATGCATATGCAATGCATATGAGACTCACGTTCCCTTTGTTACTTTGTTGTGACCGAGTGCCTGAACTGTCCCAGATCCAGTGGATACCGGGCTCATTAATAACTGTCTCATATAGGGCTCATTAAATGTTGAGCCTGAGGCTCTGAATCACTTTTGAGCTCGAGGCTCATTTTCATTCGTTGAGCTTTAAGCTCTAATCATTGCCTACTATGGTCACAACTGCCATTATATTTCATGCATTCATGCAATGGAATGCATCACTCATAATTTCATATCCCATTCAATCACTTTCTCATATCATCGGATCTTAGTCCGGCATTAAACATTAAAGTTGAGTATCACTTTCATTCATATGCAAATACACATTCCTAACACATTTAACAATCACAGTCACATACAATTAGCACTTCAATATCTCATTCATATATCACAATCATCAGACCTTCATTTTCCATAATTCAACAATCAAATCACATTCATAATTATTCATAATCACTCAATTCGTAACACAACAAAACAAACAATAAAGTAAGACCATCTAGGTCTACTCACAGTACGCTCCAGATTAGCATTTTCTTTCAAAGTCTAGGAACGCCTAAATGCGGACACTTGACTTGTACAACCGATTTATGCAAGACACCCATTTCACACTCATCAATAATTGCACACATATAAGCATTTATTTATGCACAATAGTTATATGCTATGTATAATGCATGCACAATGACAATCTTAGGTACTTTACCCACTTCATATCTTATGCCCATTTTCATTTCATAATTCAATCACTTAATCATGTGAATATCGTTATCCCCAAACATACTCATACCTTTGGTACACTAGTAACTTTCCATTTTTATCCCACTGAAAACACGACATCATCTCTCTCTCTATGATTTCCTTAACTTGTATCCTATATTTGTTCGTCCCTAATTTTCCAAAAATATTCAAAGGGACAACAAAGCATATATGTCTTTATCACTTTCAAAATTTCTGTACTCTTCTCCTTCATGTATTCAATGATCTTTCTACTCAAAATCATCTGTACACCATCATATCACATAAGAATCCCCAAATATGAAAAAAAAACAACATATCTGAATTTTTATCTAGTTTGTATTGTATTCATGAAAATGACCACTTTTTCCATGACTATTTTATGCCAAATAAACCATCCATTTTATCTCATATTCAGGCTTCTTATAAGGATTTACACGATACTTACTTAAAACTCCCAAATCTTCAATCATCACAAAGCCTTAACTTTCATGCAACTCGCGTACTTCATCTTACAAAGGGTTTGGGTTAGGTTTTCTTTAGGCAAAAGAAACAAATGACAAAGTGGTAACAGTAGAAGATAAGGGAAGGCATAATTTAGCTTTGGTGGAGTTCTTGATGAAAAACTCTGTGTTGAAAATACACTAAGGGAATAAACTTCGAGAGAAAGGAATGAAGGCAAGTATGGCAACTTGTCTTTCAAGGTTATTTAAAACTCAACTTTTAAAGCTGGGACACCTGTCCATTTCTTAGCCACTTATCCACTTCCAGATTTTTCCATAAAGCATCATTTCAGGTCAACTTTACATGTTCTTTCTGACCCCAATACTGAAGTTATTTTGCAACACTTTCTCCTAGAAACATGTTCTCCAATGTTTTATGTTCCCATTGACACAAAAATCATTCAATTTAGTTCAGTAATTCAAAAGATATACTTCAAACATTTTTGGACTGCTCTTGTCCAAAACAGTATACTATACACAATTTCCATCTAAAATTTAAATATTTTAGAGACTGAATTAGCTTCCAATTTCTTCATGCCATTTGTAGCTCCATGTCTCTAGTTTACCACGAATTAGAAATCATCTCATTTGGATCAGTGGAGCTCCAGAAATCATCGAAATACTAAAGTATGTTCAGTGGAATAACACCAGTTTATATTATTTAAGAACACACTCACTGTACCTGTCCCACCTTTTTCATTCAATCTTTCTTACTTCATTTCAAATGTCTAAGATTTTTTGTGAAGATGTAGAGCAATGTCTTACGAATCCAATGGTTTAAGAATCAGGTCATTTGGGGGTGTAGAGAGGAAGTTATGGCCAAAAGAATCAAACGTGTTTTTGTCCTTACTCATATTGTACATATCTTGGCGTAATTACCATAACCTTTGCTACAGATGTCGGATTAATTTTGTGTTTAGATGTTTTCAAAGAGAACTTTGAGATCTACAAATTTCATAAAGACCTTGAAGACAAATTCTATCTTCTGAAGGATCAAAAATGGAACAGAAGACAGAAGATGAATAGTAATAAAGACGACGAGTATGAACAGTAACTAAGACGAAGTGAATGAACAGTAGCTTCGTCTTAGATGAACAGTAACTAAGACGAAGTTTTCTTCCTTCTTTCATTTGCATCGCCTTACTTCTGCTTCATCTCACTTTGCTTCGTTTTACTTTGCTTCGTCTCACTTTTGCTTCGTCTCACTTTTACTTCCAAAGCATCTCCACTTATAAATATCATAACTTTTGACTCAGATGTGAAAAAATTCCATACTATATACCGTTGGAAAGATAAAAGAAAGATCTACAACTCTTAAGAAGGCAACTTTGCCAAAATCTATCTAGATTAATCCAGATTTTCTCCCGAATTCAGAACACAAATTTTACAATCAACTCCCAACGTCATGTACCCAGTTCTCAACTTCATGAAAACTTTTGAGATTCTTAGAGATAGAATTGAAATTCAATGTCTGCATATGAAATGTAGCCCTATTTCTCTAGTTTAATCCAAATTAAGAATCATCTCGTTTGCATAACTAGAGAAAACTTTGTGGCTAAACGACTGAAGCATACTCAGTGAACATTTTTCAGATTACTACCAATTTTGTTTCCAAATCTTTCCTTATCACAACTCATACCAAGCTCACTCGTTCGACTCCCTATACTTCTCATTTTTAATAAAATCACATTTAGCATCAATTATACCTGGAAGTTGTCAATGAATGCATGTAACACTTTTTTTATGTATGCAAACATTCAATATTTATGTGCATATATGCTAACATTATTCATGAGAAAGAAAAATGCATTTCCTTAGTCTCTCTTTGAGCTCATAAGTACTGAAATTTCAGGTTCTAACCCTTAATATGGGAACGAGATGTTACAAGAACTCTCCTTTTGTCTGTTACTCCAAGTGAAGAAGTTTCATCTAAAAAGTATATTTGTGACTTGAATGTCATTAAGACAACTCCTTAAACCATCACAAAAATTTCTAAACGAATTGTTGCCTTTATCTTCCTTTATGCTTATGATTACATTGAAATCACCTAAAAGAAACCAAGGTCCTCTTAGGGTAGTACTAATCTTTTTTAGTTTAGACGATAAGGCATTCGTTTGGAAAGGATAACTAAACCATATACATATTGCTGGACCCCGTTCCCGAAGCCCGGCCGAACCATACTGGACCCCGTTCTCAGAGCGCAACTATCCAAAACGGAGTCACAAATGAAGACCGTTGGGCCCGAGTCCCGACCCCCAAGGCTGAACCCGGGGTGACCCGTCGGGACAAACAAAATAAAGAAACCGCGGAAGCCAAACATTCATTTCAAGCAGAATCATCCACAATAAAGTTTTTAAGTCAATCTACACAGCAACCAACTTCATTTACACATGTCGTACCATTCATGCTTAGAACAAAATACATCAGT
>JAOSBM010163768.1:0-11017 GCA_027568955.1 Erythroxylum tenue | reverse complement strand
CTATTATAAACATGAAACCCACCTTGAAATTCTTGCTCAGAGACTTGCTCAAAGGTTCCTCATCCTTTGCTCCTCTTGCTTCCCTTGATTTCCTTAAACAATAGCCAAAGATTCCAGTCAATAGGAATTCCAATATATGGTCAAGTAAATGACAAAATCTGAGAATATTTCTTCCCCCTGACTTAAGTTTCTGATGACTCCAAAATCATTCATTTCAGTTCTGTACTCTAAAAGTTATACTCAAAACATTTTCAGACTATCCTTATACTGAAACAAGAATCTATACTCAACTTTTATCAAAATTTGAGAATTTTAGAAACCAAAATACAACTTCATTTCTTCATAAAACTTGCAACCCTATGCCTCTAGTTTACAATGAATCAAAAATCACCTTAATCGGACATCCACAGCAAAAGCTATTCCCAAAATATCAAAATAGATCAATGCTAGAAAATGCCCCCTCGTCACGACGAGGAGCTGGTGCACGTCACGACATCGAAGCTTGGGCACGTCGCGACGTCAAAACTGAAACACGTCGAGATGTCAAAACTTGAGCTCGTCGCGACGTCAAAACTAAAACTCGTCGCGACGTAAAAAATGAAACACGTCGTGACGTCTGCAACTACAGATCGGGACGTGCGACACCAGAAACTTCGAAAACTTGATTTTTCTAACATTCCTCACCTATACAGTTCCCATCTTTCAAAAACAACCCATCTTAACCCTTAAACATCATTTTTAAGCTCATTTAGACCCAAAATCCTTTACAAACACAATAAAATCACAAACCCTAAAAAATACCACCGTTTTCATGACAGCCTCTTCCTTCACCCATTTGAACCCATTTTTCACTCTTAACTAACACTTAACATAGTTCAAACAACTAATCAATGCTTATACTTACTTGTTGAAGCTTCAAAATCATCAGGTTCTTCAAGATCTTCAAAACCCTAATTCTTCCTCCTCTCTCTTCTCTCTTCCTCGACGTCTCCTTCTTCTTTTCTTTTTTTCAAAACAATTCTATTTCTCTTCTTTTTATACTCTTCATAAGTGTCCATTGTCTATTTTGCGCTTCACTTAAGCCTTATAACCTTAAGTGCCTTGCCCAAAATGCCCTTTATGAAATCTTATAATATTTGTACTTCAATTCACTTAATCTATGTCACAAGTAAGTAGCTCTAAAAATTAATCCCTCAAATCTCATAGTTCATTTAAATCATACTTGTTCAATGAGAAAAGAATTCGGGGGCCAACACTCAGCCCTTTCCAACCATCCCTCGACCTCAGCGGGGTCTGTGCTGCCATAGAAATCCACAACTTCCTGCTTCCACAACCTATCATACCTTCTTTCCCTTCTCTCGGGAACACTAGGAGGCATTTCCTCAAATCGAAGTACCGAGGACTCCCTACTGGCTCCTACTAATCCTTGGTCAGCTGGTTGATCAATTTGATCACCTAGAGCGAAGGACTTATAACAAACAATAACTTCAATCATTATCTACATTTCTCACGATAATTCATGCTTAACATTCCTATATGTCCCAACTGACGCCAAACCATGCTCTGATACCACCAAAATGTAGCGCCCCCTTACTGTAGGATACATATTGAAACACCCTTAGGACATTCCAGTACTTATCCTACGATAATGGTGCACTATGATCAATTATTACATTCACTTAACATGGCATCATATATCTTATTCTCTTATGAACATCATTTAGAAATTCACAATATTTTAAAACCCAAAATTTCCTCATTTCATTTCATAAAAACCCAAAGGTCTACAATGTTTCTTTTAACATTCCTTACATGTACATCATCAAAACCTAACACAAAAGTGCTACATGAAAGAGGAAATACACAAAATCTATCTAAGCTGTCCAAAACCCAGCTGACCAATCTTTGAGCCATGACTTCTCTTCCCATATCACAATTCTATACTACTTGTGGCACCTCTCAATAGCTAGAGTCCTCTCTCGGTCCTAAAAATTCAACATTTCAATTTTGATGAGTTTTGCGAACTCAATGAGGTAACCATCATCAATGGTTCACTCAATTCATACATCACATCGTTTCAGATAACATATATTTCACAACTTTGCATTTTTACGTAATTGAACACATATAACATTTTCACTTAAGAGCAAACCAATTTGGCACTTCAAACAATCAACATATTTATTAGAATGCATATGAAATGCTCATGTGACTCATTTCCAATTATTACGTTGTTGTGACCAACTGCTTAAACTATCCTATATCCATTATGGATATTGGGCTCATTTATAATTGTTCCTTATCCGTTAGGAATACAGGGCTCATTTTACATAGTGAGCTATTGGCTCTTAATCACATGTGGAGCTTCAAGCTTGTTTTTGGTGGCTACTCAAGTCACAACTCTCTTTATCTGACCATGCATTCATGTATGGAATGCATTTTGTACAATCAATCATATCATGAGCATTTAGTTTGTCACATTCACATTCAACTAGCACTTCAATATCTCATTCAAATATCATAGTCATCAGACCTTCATTGTTCAGAATCCAACAATCAAAACACATTCAGTCAACAATTCAAACATAACATAAAACAAACATTTAATTGAGTGAGATCGTCTAGGTTACTCACAAGTTGCTCTTGAAGCTAACGCCTGGAAGTTCTAGCAATGTCTGGAGATTGACGTTCCAGTTGCTCCTCTATAACAAACAATATACACATATCACAATTTGCACAATTATAAGTGTTTAATAATGCACATGTATGCAATGAAATATGTACAATGCGTGTTTATAACAATCCTAAGTATTTTTCTTTTATCCTCGTCACATAATCCATTCTATCTCGAAACTCACCTAAGTATAATTTATACTTAGGTTTATACTTAATAAATCCATTGAAATCACAATTAATGACTTATTGAATCACTTTTAGATTTTTCCAAAAACTGAATTTCAGGTCTACTGTTTTTATATTGAAATAGTACACTATACTGAATTTCCATCTAGACATTGAAAGTCTTAGAGATTGTATCAAAATTCTACTTATTTATGTAATTCATAGCCCTATTTCTCTAGTTTACTCCAAATCAAAAATCATCTCATTTGGATAACTATAGACCAAGATATAACCAAAATACCCAATCATGTTCAGTGAAATCATACCAGTTCATACTATTCCAACATATTCCCTCACTTTCCATCAATCAAACTTTTTCAAATCAATTTATAATGCTACCAATATTTATGGAGAGATATAAAAATGTGTTAGGAATCTATTGGTTCAAGAATCACTTCATTTAGAGGTCGGATGTTGAAGTTATGGCCAAACGAATAAAACATAATTATGTCCTCAATCATATTGTACCTATTTTGGGACAATTGGAATAACTTTCACTATTGACATTCGATTAAGGTCATTCTTATACGGTTTGAAAGAGGACTTCTACATCTACAACTTTCATGCAGACCTCAAAGCAAGATTTTTCCATTTAGCGGGTCAACAATGCAACTTTTTAAAAGTATACAGTGTATGTCAATTAAAAGAACATACACGTCTGCGTAACGAACATAGACGGGGTTGGGGGCCATTCTAGACCTGAGAAGTTCTATTTAACGGACTTAATGTCCTTAAATGGACATGGGCGAGGCTGGGGGTCCTCACAAACCTGAGAAGGTCCGTCTAACGGACATATGTGACACCCAAACCCCTCTCAATCCTTTCCAAGGGTTCCTACATCGATTTTAACATCACATTCACTCATAATCTTCCCAATTTCAACTCTTCTAGTGCAAAATCACTTCCTATCAATTCAGCTACTAAGTACTTTTCATTTAAAATCTTAAATCTTAACTCAAATGATTCGTCACATTCAATTACATATCATCATTCAAAATTTCTATCCTTTTTCCGTAACATATCTTATTCCTAAGTATCAAGCGCTTCATATTCGAAATTCATCATTTCTAGTTGATGACTACTTCATGTATACCTCAAGTTTAGCTCAAGATCATCCATACAAAATTCATATTCCCTATTTATTCATAAACACCCAAAATAGAACACAAAAATACACATTAATCCACAAATTTGCTGCATCCAGTTCTCATTTTCATATCAAAATTTGAAACTCTTAAAAGAAAAATTTTAATTTGATATCTTCATAAGAAAGGTAGCCATATGTATCTATATTAATTTGAGTCAGGAATTTAACTTATTTCGATAACTACAGAACAAGTGATGGTTAAAACATAGAAGCATATCAGTGGAAATTTTTCTGTTAACATTTTCCAGATTTTTAAAACTTCCAACATTTTACATCTATCTCATATTATACCTAGATTATCTCTTCCATTTCATTTCCTCATCATTCTCTACCCAATGCAACTTAATATATCAATCACAAACAAATCATGAGCTATATTTGATCATTAACCAAAAACTGAGCATATATATTTACCCATTCATAAACAATTTTCTACACTCATCCAAACACCACTTTGATGATCATTCAACCTCAAAACATCTCTATACCATTACATGAATTATTACTCATCCTACATATCCAAAATAAGACATGTGCATAAATTTTTCATCACCCACAATACAGACATAAGCATTGCATAACCAAGTCATCAAATCTCAAATTACTCATCATTCTAGCTTAATTTAACCAGACCCATGACATTTAAAGCATAACTTACATGGTTTAGCTTCAATTCTTCAAAAAAAAATTAGCCCTAGCTCCTAAGCATGACACGATCATCATCTTGAAGTAGGTAAAGGTAGGTTTTTCTTGTGACAAATTGAAGAAACATTAAGATGGAAGTAGCAATTGAAAGATGGAAGCAAGGTTCAATGTGGGTGAGGTGAGAAGAGAATGTCGTAGATGAGTAGAGAAAATTACAAGAGATGAGAGTAAGTGAATAAGGTGAAAGACAATTAAAATAAGATGGTCTTTAATTTTGAACAAATTTCGTGGGTTATGGCATAATGTGCCATTTTGTGGTCTCTTTTAAGTCTTTTATTTAACTAGTTCATTTGTATCCAATTCTTACTCCAATTGTTTCTCAAATTTCAATGACACTTGTCAATAATTCCTAAAGTCATTTATCAAAATTTCCTTTTCCATTTGACAGTAATTTCTACTACCATTTATCATCTGTCTTGCCACTTGACATTTTTTCTAGTCCAAAAATTACCCTAAATTTTTAGAAATTTTTCTTAAAATTCACCAAAAATTCTAAATCACTAAATACGCTCTCCAAATCAGCTTTCAACCTATAAGAACTACAATTCTTAATATAAACACATTTATAAACAATTATACTCGAAAAATGTCAATGAATGCATGTACAGTCATTTTCATACGCAAAGTTCACTATTCCCGTGTATGTGTATGCTATATTATGCATGAACATGTAATGCACTTTCTAATTTCTTAATAATCTCTCATATTTACAATTCTAGCTTCAACATGGGTAACGGGATGTTACAATTAACCTCTTTGGGGAATGGGAAGGAAACAACTAGCATATGTGATTTGGGGGTTAGTATTAATTTGATGCCCTATTCTATTTATTTGCATTAGAGCTTGGGAAACTTAAATCTACCAAGATGGTTTTGCAATTGGTAGAATAAACTCTTAGATTCCCTAAGGGGACAATATAAGACATGTTAGTACATGTTGGGGAGTTAATAGTTCCTGTGGACTTTATAGTCCTTGATATAGGGAAAGAAATTTTTAGGGATGCTTAACATACTATTTTTTAAGGAAGACCTTTCATGGCCACCGCTAACAGTTTTATAGATGCTCAAAATGGGAAATAAACCATGACCATTTTAGGACAAACTATGGAGTTTTCAATTTTTAATACTTCCCCTATTCCCACTATTGTTATGTACGAAAACTGCTCCTTTATTGATTATATTGATCTTACTGTTAGAGATCTTTTCTTGTAGGAAAGTAGTAATGACAAGCTTGAGTTTGCCTTGACTTTGGGCAAGGAGGTTGAAATTTCATATTTGGAAATTGAGAACTGCAAATTGATTTTGGGTAGAAAGAATAAAGAGAGAGATCCTGAGACTGTTGAGGTAAACGAAGAGGTTAAGGGAGAAACTTGTTAAGTCAAAATGACTTTACGATTAATAATTTTGATAAAGAAGAAATAATAATAAAAGAAGAAAGTAAGACGGAAGCAGAAACCAAAAATGAGACGGAAGCGGAAAGTAAAAATGAGATGATAGAAAAATGAGGCGGAAGAAATGAGACGAAAGAAACGAAGACGAAGACCCGATACCACGTCGGATGATTAATTAGTTTAAGTTAGTTACAGAACTCAATTGAATAACTGTTTCTTCAATGATTAAGAAACAAGAAGAAAGAAGTAGTTGAAGACGAAGGCTATAAATACGAGTCGAAGTCGAAGGCTGCAGAAGTTAGTGATTTTAGCGAATTAAAAAGAGATATTGAGAACACTGTATACACTGTGCTAAATTCTAGAGCTACTATTGTCTGTAACAAAGCTCGAAACATCTTTCAGTAGAAAGAAGAAAAGCTGATAGCCTGAAGAGATTAAGAGAGAAAAGAATACTTACTGTAAGAGACCTAAAGAGGCTTGGAGAAAAGAATACTTGTATTTTTTAGAAGTATAGTGAAATCTCATAAAGGATTCTGAGGACCGGACGTAGCCCACGGTTTGGGGTGAACCAGTATAAATCTGTTGTGTCGATTCTTACTCTCAACTCTCAACTTTTACTCCTATTGTTTTGTACAAGTACTTAGAAGCAAATTGTAATACTTCGTAATACGTTCATTCAATCATTCTGTGAAAAAGCAAGTTTTCAAAAGAAGTTTTTCAAAAAAGGGATTGTAGTTAAAATGGGATACACAATTCAACCTTCCCCCTTCTTGTGCATTTTGTATATTGAATATAAAGTCTTTACTAACGTGTGATTTACTTCTATTAGTATCAGAGCTCGGTGTCCAAGAACCACCATAACAAAATGTGGATAAAGATCCATGGCAGAATCACACATACATAGAGCTAAAGGCACCTCTGTCACTAGACCTCCTGCGTTCAATGGAGAGGACTAGCATTACTAGAAAGACATGATGTAGCTCTTCATTGAATCTACTCATATTGATCTTTGGGAAATAATAGAAAATGGACCATATACACCGGTAGATGAAGAAAGAAATGCTATTCCACGAATTAGATGATTTGGAGATCAAAAAGCGAGATCCCAGCTGAATTCGAAGGCCAAGTTCTTTTTAAGTTGTGCCCTAAGCAGAAGTGAGTACGATAAAGTTCACGGATGCAACACTGTGAAAGAGATGTGGGATACGCTATCCATCATACAAGAAGGCACCAATCAAGTAAAGGAATCCAAGATAAGTATTCTTATACACCAATATGAGCTATTCAAGATGAAGGATGAAGAGTCTATCAATCAGATGTTGGAAAGATTTCAAACTATCATCAATGGACTTAAAGCTCTCGGCAGAACTTACGACAATCAAGATCATGTTCGAAAGATCCTCAGAAGTCTACGGAAGAGATTGAGACTAAAAGTCACAGCTATACAAGAAGCCAAGGATTTGAGCGTGTTGAAGCTTGATGAATTGCTTGGATCTCTGAAGATACATGAAGCTGAATTCGATGCAAAAGATAAGCCCAGACGGGATAAATCCATAGCATTGAAGGCCGGACAGAAGAATCATAAGAATCAAAGGAAGAGGAGCTCATTGTCGAAAGCGTTGAAGATTGAGGAAGTAAAGAATAACGACTCCAGTGAATCAGATCAAGATTCGAGCGAACAAGATGATGAACTATCCTTTATCTCGAGGAAGATCAAAAGCATGTGGAAGAAAAAGGCAAAAGGAAACAAAGAGTCCTCCTTCAAAAAGAATAGCAAACATGAAGGAAAGAACAAGAAGACATCCATCATCTGCTACGAATGCAATAAACTGGGACACTACCAGTCCAAATGTCCATTGCTGAAAAGAAAGCCAAAGAAGAGTAGAGAAGGCAAGAAAAGCATGATGGCAACCTGGGAAGATCTGGATTCGTCTGAATCGGATACTAACTCAGAGACATCAGAACAAGCAAATATTTGCCTAGTAGCCGAAGGAGAAAGTGATGAGGAGGTAACCTCAAAATTTAGTGAATTACAAGATGCATATAAAAAATTATTAGAAGATTCTCATGCAATTCTGAAGCAATATAAATTGCTAAAGAAAAAGTACGTAGAAAACTTGAAAAAAATGCGAGAGTTAGAAAAGGAGAATGTCTTATTAAAGAAACAAGTATACGACATGAAGAAAAAGATAGTTACAGATAGATCTGAAGAGATCAATCAGCTGAAGCAAAGGATTAACAGTCTTTCAGCTGATCTCTCAACATTTACTGAGAGTACGAGAAAAATGAATGACATGTTAGGGAAATGCAGACACCCTAATGATAAAACTGGATTAGGGTTTACTAAAAACCATACTCAGCATAAAAAGAATTCTGCTCCTTATAGGAAGAAATTTCATCAGCCTCATTATCATCAGAAATTTCATCAATTGCATCATCCTTATTCTATGAATTATGTTAGAACTAACCCTAAAGGACCCAAGAAAATCTGGGTACCTAAGAGACAAATAATATCTCCTACAGATATCCTTCCTTGGAAGAAGCAGCCAGCATAATTGGTACTTGGACAGTGAATGCTCGCGACACATGATGGGAAGAAGGTCTATGTTCCTAGATCTTCAATATAAGAAGGGAGGATCGGTAACTTTTGGAGACAACCAACAGGGCAAGATAATTGGAATCGATAAAATCAGTAAAGATTCCTTTGCATGTATTGATAATGTGCTGCTAGTTGATGGTTTAAAACACAATTTTATTAGTGTCAGTCAATCATGTGATTCTGGTTTTGAAGTGTCTTTCAATCAAAATTCTTGTGAAGTCAAAACAAGGATGGGTCCATATTCTTTTCTACCAAAGATGAAACAATCTTTACAAATTCAATTTAGAAGATTTTCAAAGTCAAAATATTTCTTATTTTATGTCAACTCAAGAAGAAAAACTGATTTGGCGTAAAAAGCCAGGTCATGTTAGTTTAAACATATTTCCAAGTTGATTAAACATGAATTGGTAAGAGGATTACCTAAAATAAGTTGTAACAAGGATTTCTTTTGTGAAAGTTGTCATAAAGGGAAACAGGTTAAAATAACTTTTTCTTCTAAAAATATTATACCTTTATCTAGACCTCTAAAGTTGTTACATATGGATTTATTTGGTCCAACTAGGACATTTAGTCTTGGCGGAAAGAAGTATGGTCTCGTTGTTGTTGATCATTTTACTAGATTTTGTTGGATATTATTTTTATCACATAAAGACGAGTCTTTTAAGTGTTTTAAAGTGCTTTCCATAAAGTTACAGAATGAAAAAGGAATGTCTATTACTAGTATTAGAAGTGATCATGGTGGTGAGTTTGAAAATGAGAAGTTCAGAATATTTTATGAGGAGAATGGAATTTTCCATAATTTCTCTGCCCCTAGAACTCCACAACAAAATGGAGTTGTTGAAAAGAAGAACAGGATGATTCAGTAAATGGCAAGGATTATGATATGTGAGATGGATCTTCCTAA
Organism: Erythroxylum tenue; assembly: GCA_027568955.1. Lineage (NCBI taxonomy): Eukaryota > Viridiplantae > Streptophyta > Magnoliopsida > Malpighiales > Erythroxylaceae > Erythroxylum > Erythroxylum tenue. The sequence goes on along the minus strand of JAOSBM010163768.1, from coordinate 1,371 downwards.
GTACTTCTGGGCAGAAGCTGTGAATACAACTTGTTATATTCAAAATAGAATACTTCTGTGACCTTTGTTGAAGAAAACTCCATATGAGTTATAGAATGGAAGGAAACCTAATATATCCTAATTCCATCCTTTTGGTTGCAAGTGATCTATATTGAATACAAAGGAAATTCTGGATAAATTCAACTCTAAGACTTATTCGGGAATTTTTCTAGGCTATTCATTATCTTCAAAAGCTTATAGGTTTTATAACCTTACCCTTAAGACTGTTGAGGAGACTATTCATGTCAAGTGTTATGATAGTTCTCAACCAAGTAAGAGAGATGATACTGATAATGAAACCCTATCAGTACCTTTGGATGATAGTGAAGATGCGTCACCATCAGAAACTCTTTTAGACAAAGTTGAAGACATTCTTGAGACTCTTGATTTGAAAATAGATTGGAAATATAAGAGTTCTCATCCAGAAGAGTTGATTATAGGAGAGACCTCAGAAGGTGTGCGAACTAGGTCCAAATTCAGAAGAGAAGCCAATGTTGTATTTATCTCTGAAATACAGCCTAATAAAATTGATGAAGCTCTTCAAGATGAAGCTTGGATTTTAGCTATGCAAGAGGAGCTGAACCAGCTTACTAGGAATAAAGTGTGGTCCTTAGTTCCCAGACCCTCTAAAAAATCCATCATAGGAACTAGATGGGTTTTTAAGAACAAACTTGACGAATCAGGTGGAGTAAGTCGGAACAAAGAAAGATTAGTAGCACAAGGCCATAATCAGCAAGAAGGAATAGACTATAATGAGACTTATACTCCTGTAGCAAGACTAGAAGCTATTAGAATTTTGCTTGCATATGCTATCTGTCTAACATAAAGCTATTTCAAATGGATGTGAAGAATGAATTTCTGAATGGCTTTATAGATGAAGAGGTTTATGTGAAGCAACCTCTTGGTTTGGAGGATGTTAAGAAATCAAACTGTCTATAGACTTCACAAAGCTTTGTATGGATTCAAACAAGCTACTCGAGCTTGGTATGATCGTCTGAGTTCTTTTCTTATTGAGAATAAGTTTAGTCAAGGTCAGGTAGAAAAGATGTTATTTAGAAAGTGCATTAAGAATGATTTCATCATAGTTCAAAATTACATTGATGATATTATATTTGGAGAAACATCGAAGAAGTTATGCACTAGTTTTGAGAATTTGATGAAAAACGAGTTTGAGATGAGCATAATGGGTGAGTTAAAATTCTTTCTTGGGTTACAAGTTAAGCAAACCGAAGAAAACATTTTTATCCATCAACAGAAGTATATTAAGGAATTGTTGATTAAATATGATATGGAAAAAGTGAAACCAATGTCTACTCCGATGCATCCTTCAAA
>JAOSBM010163746.1:0-11019 GCA_027568955.1 Erythroxylum tenue | reverse complement strand
TGTTTGATTGGTTGAATTGCAGCATTGCCTATGTATACATGAAAATGTGATATTTATGTCTAGCGCAAAATTGTGAACTAATTGTTATGTGAATTGATTTGTTCTTGTTTGAGTGAACCATCAATGATGGTTACCTCGCTGAGTTCGCAAAACTCGTCAAAATTGCATCGTTGCCATTTCAGGACCGATAGACGACTCTAGCATCTGAGTGGCTCCACTACCGTGTAGATTGTGCTTGAAGTGAAGTCATGGCGCAAAGGTCGGTCAACTGGGATTTTTGGATGACATAGATAGATTGTATATTTTTCCTCATTCGTGTAGTATTTTTGTACTAGTTTTTGTAGTAAGGTTTGAAAGATTCACTGTAAACTTTTGATTTTGTTTGAAAGGAAATGAGGAAAAGGTTGTTTTCAAAAATATTGTGGATTTTCTTTTGATTCTTTATATCATGATATGATGCCATATGAAGTGAATGTAGTGTTCGAATGTAGCACGCCTTTATCGTAGGATATGTACCGGAATGACCTTCGGGCATCCCGGTGTGAACTCTGGGGTAAAGGGGCGCTACAGTAGTTCATTTGCAAATGGTAAGATCGATGACTGCGCTACCAATGCACTATTCATTTGAACCATCTTGAACAAAAGAAGAGCATCAAGCTACCGATGTTTAAAGAAGCACTGCATGGGAGGAAACCTATGGATTGTTAATTTCATATTATTTCCTTTGATTTGTTTAGATAGTTTGAATTCCATAGGTTATTTTCATTTCCAAATAAAATCAGGAAGGCATAGGACTTCAACATGAACTTGATGATCAAGGAAGTAAGCAAAGGAGAGGTGAAAGGGCCATAAAGAGTTAAGAAGTGATTCGAAAAAATGTGAAAGAACAAAAGAAGAAAAAAATCAGAAATTGGTGGAAAATTGTAGGCCACGATCGTAGCCTACTGCAGGTAAAAAGGGAACATGCAAATTTCAATTTCAATTTTTATCATTTTACCCTCCATTCACCTATATATTCATTTCTTACTTCACTTTTTCACTCATTTTCATTTTAACTTTATCTCTCTAAGTTTGGAACCTCCAAACACTCTCACTTTTTTCTAGCCAAATTCCCAACTTCCAGTCTCCTCTAACTTCTACCTACTTGCAAGACAGTATTTCGTGCATTAAGCAGTCGGCAAAGCATGATCAATTATAGGGACGAAACTAAGTCGTGGGACGAGGAAGGAATAGGGCAGTGGTCTTCGGAGCACCCTGCCTAATCTACACCGAGGAGGAAGGTATTCATTTCCAATCCCTCAATGCTAAACAAATTATAGTCCCAAAATATTTTGATTTTGATACACTTGATAGGCTAGAATTGTAGGATAGGGTAGAGAACTTAGCAGAAAACATAACATTTAAACTCAAAGACTTGTACTAACCCATAAAAAACACTTAAACACAAATAATTAACAAACTAACACAATTATAACCTAAACACATACTAAACGATTGAATTAACAATCAAATACATATTAAACAAAGCCCAAAAATATTATGCAATTTACACTTACCAACATCCCCACACTTAAATGTTTGCTTGTCCTCAAGCAAACAAAACAACAAACACACATAATCACAAAGCACATAATGCAATAGTGAAACAATGGCTTCAGCTTCATGAAAAAAAATTAACTTTAAACACAATCATTCAAGTTATTTCAAATCACTAATATGCAAAATCCGCATCTAAGGGCTCTAGACTAAACATACATATTAATCAAAACTCAAATGTCAAGTTACTCACCCTTTTCAATTGTACACACAGTTATGACAGAAGCACCAAAGTTAGCCCACGATCATGGCCCACTTGCCACGATCGTGACAGAAGCCCAGGGACATGGCCCACGATCATGGCCTGCATGCCACAATCATGATAGAATGCTTAGATGTGGCCCACATTTATGGCCTGCACTGGGCAGATGCGCAGACACCAAAAAATGTCAAGTTTCGAGGGATTTTTTGGACCTTTTAAACCCCAAAAAAACCCTAGAGCTACTTAGAACATAAAGGATATAAGAGACTTTGACATCAGCCACCTTGAAGAAACCCTAAAGAGAATTCAACGAGAGATTGAGAAAGAGAACAAGGAAGAGAGAAGTGGAGAAGAATCTGACTCGATGTATTTCCCAAATCAGAAGGTTTTCCTACATCGCTGCCTCCCGACCTCCATTTCGATTGTATTTCCTATTTATTTTAGTTTTAACATTATATAGAATTGGATTGAATAGTTGATGATGGGATTTAATTGTTGAGGATATTATAAACTCACCTTTGGATCATGCGCCCAAGTATATGAAAATTCTCAAAGACATTTTATCAAGTAGGTAGACATAGGATAAGAATCAAATAGTCTCCATGATGCAAACATTAATCTTATGCCTATATCAATTTTCAGGAAATTGGGGCTAGGAGATGGAAGTCAACTTCCATGCTTATTCACTTGGTGGATCAATCAATAAAGAAACCATTTGGCACAGTAGAGGATGTGCCTGTAAAAGTGGACAAGTTTATTATTACTATAGATTTCATCATGCTAGACTTTGAAGAGGATCAAAACTTTCCACTAATTCTTAATAGACCCTTTTTGAATAATGGAAGAGCTTTGGTAGATGTTTATGAAGGCAACCTCATCGTTCAGATTGGTGATGAAAAAGTAGAATTCAATATGAATAACGTATTAAAGAATCCGAAGGAGGACAACTCGTTTATGAGAATTGATGTAATTGAATCTTTAAAGGAGTAAAAGGAGGAGGCAACCAAAAAGTTAGTATATTTTTATAATTTTATTTCAATTTATTTTGTTAGTACTTTTTATTTTTCTTTTTTATGTTTATTTTGTAGGGTGTGAATTGATGGATCATAGAGTGTCTCCAAATTCCATTTCCAACACCATCACTGTCTGAATCACCATAAATATTCTTTCTCTAAACTTTTTTTATTATTCTTTATTTTTCTTTGTATTGTTTTGTTTCTTATGTTGAGGACAATGTGTTGCTCAAGTGTGGGATGTATATGCAATTGCATATCAATTGTATATGAATTTTGCATTTGTATTCTGCTAGTTTTAAATTAATTTGGCATTGTATAGACATTTTGTTGCAAGATGTGTGAATTATGTGAATGTGTCATTGAAATGAATTGAATGGAATTAGTTTAGCTTTAAACTTTGTCATTTAAATTGTAAAGGCATAGTAACTTGTGAATTTTTTGTTTTAAATGTCCTTAGGACTATATGATGTTTTTATAAGTTCTTAAATGTGTTTTTAAGTAAGTGTTTTCATAGATGATTATCATATGTATAAGCTTAGATTTGTGTTCGTATTAATGTTTGTATGTATTCTAAGAGTTTGATTGGTTTAGAGAAAGAATTTGTTCTTAATTTTATGTTTTAAGAGGTGTTTGATGTGTTTATGAGTGTATGGAAGCAGGAAAGTGAAGAAAAGAGAAAATCTTGGATGCATATAGCCATTTTATGATCGTGATACCCTCACGATCATGATAGGCGTGACAAATAGCAAATTTGAACAAATTTCAACTTTTCAAGCTCATGAGCATTTCAGTACTTTTGATGTTTTAAGGCTATTTTTGGAAGCAAATTAAGTGGGGAAACCCTAGAAAGAACCTGAGAAGCCTTAATACATATTTTAAGACAATAAAAACAAGAAAAAAAAGTAGCAACAACTAGATTCAGAGAAGATCAAGAGGAAACATTAATAGAGCTTCAGAGAATTCTAGATTTCCATATCAAGACTCCAACTAGTTTTTCTTTCTTTTCACTTTATTTATTTCATTGTCTTGCATGTTTAGTTGGATTGTTATGATTTTTAACATGATTATGGGTTTTTTAATCCATATTAGGGATTGTTCTTGATATTTATTTTGAGCTTTATTCTTGTTGAATTTAATAGATCTATCAATGCTTTGTAATAACTATTATGCTTATACTTGGTAATAAATCGAGAGAGATAATCAAGTCATGTGTGTTAAGGTGCATAATGAGAGTTGATAGATTAATGGACCTATGATTGTGAGATTAATTAACAATTGAAGCGAGATCCTAATTATGAAATTAATTATCCTTAGAATTGCTTTAAATCTAACCGAATAAGTAAGGAGTATTTTTGTGAATCGGGAGATTACAATTTTATGATTATTGAATTGAATTAGTGTTACCTGATTAGATCTTGAGAGAGCGTAATCAAAACTATAAGATATCTAGGATCAAGCATAAGTTGAATCAATAAGATAAAAGGAAAACAAAATAAGGATAGAATAATTCCTAAGTCCCCAAACATTGATTAACCTTATTTTTATTGGCAGCTCAATTATTTAATTATTTGGTTTTATTATTTATTTTAATTTCTTTTATTTACTTCCATTTAAATAAATCTCTAGTACCTTATACAAAGTTCAATTCAAGTTGTTAGCTATTAGTCCTCATAGGAACGATTCCTTTTGTACTACAAGTTAAGATCAATATACTTGCGATATTGAAAGGTTTCTATATAAAACTTATAAACACTTTCTTTTACATCAAAAGACGAGGTGATCGTTAAATCTAAAAAAATTGGTGTTTGCAATAAATTAAACCTACCAATCTTTAAAAATATCAAGAATTTTCATGAAGGGTTAATTAGTGATAATTTGCCTTTTTAATTGATTAATAATAAAAAGTGCATGCTTACAAGTGCCATAGGTGCATGAATAGGTGTTAATATTTTGATTGATATGTATATTCAAATCAAAGCACTTAAACATGAATGGAATAAGTTAGTATTTTAGAACTTTTTAAGTAGTTGATGTTTAAGGTTAAGTTCATTTTATAATATTTGATGCCAATGTACCATTATTGCATTATTACATAATTATGTGTTTTATTTGATTATGGTTTTAGCTTTGTTTGAGGACAAGCAAAGATTTAAGTATAGGGATGTGGATATGTGTTTTAAAGTGTTTTCTTAGATGATAAGTATGTGTTTCATTGTTTTAAAATAAAGATTTGATCTTAATTTTATTTTTCGATAGGAGTTTAATGTGTTTTTTAGTGAGTAGAAATAGGAAAATGAAAAAAAAGATGAAGAACTTGAAGAATAGGATATCAAGGATCAAGAAGAATCGAATCAATAAGATAAAACCGAAGACAAAAAAAGCATAGAATAACCCCCAAGTTTTCATCATTGATTAAATTTATACTTATTTCTAGTTTCAGTTATTCAATTGTTTATTTTTACTATTTTATTTTAATTCCATTCATTTGATCTTTTATTACCTTAGACATAGTGTATTCAAATTTTTAGGTAACTAATTAATCCTCATAGAAATGATACCTTTTATACTACGAGTTATGATTTGTATGCTTGCATTATGAAATTTTTTTATATGAAACTATATACAAGTGATGGGGAAGTAGAAGATAAAGGAGAACTAGGAAAGCAGGAGTTGGGTGTTAAATGGAAGCACCCAATCCCCTCTCTATTGAGAAGCCACCCTTTCTAGAGATAAAAATTAATGGTGAACAAGAAAAGAGAATGGTGTAGACATTTACAAAGAGTCTAAAAGTCGTGTGATAGAAAATTTTGGAATTTAGAAAAAGTCTAAGAGTCATGTGATAGAAAAATTTGGAAATAAGGGATAATAGTCCTAATGTGATGATGTATAGGACCTTCACATCCAAAAGAGGAATTGGTTAAAATAATGGCACTAAAATGGCCAAGCCAGTAACCTTAAAATTGGCATGTTATGCATAGTTAGATTTTTCATAATTTTTTGGTTGATAGTGCATTATTATTTTTCCATTTTATGTTTATTTTTTAGATGGTTGAATTGATGGATGCTCATGGCATGAAGTATATCCAAATTCCTTCTCTAATGCCATAACCACCACTATCCATATAAGTATTCTTGCACTTGTTTTTATGCCTTATATTTTTTTTATATTTGTTATATGTTTTTTTTGGTTTTGTGACTTTTTTTCTACACTGGGGATAATGTGTTTTTCACGTGTGGTGACATATATGCACTTGCATATCATTTATGTGTGTGAATTTTACTTTTACATTATGTTAGTTTATTTGTATTGTGTTAGTTTTCTATGAGGATGGCATTGTGTGAACATTTGTTGCATGATATGTGCATTGTATGATTGTGCCAATGGCATAAAATTGAAATGAATTAGCTTATATAGAAATATAATAATGTAATTAATGAAGAAACATTAGCTTATGAAGTTTATGTTTTTAAGTGATTTTAGATGAACATAAATGTTTATTAGAATAGTTGACATTTGTTTTGATACATTTATAATTAATTAAATTCATTTACATTTATAGACATTATTAGCCGCCTCTTATATGAGTGATTGACTAAGTGATGTAGGTTAAAAAAAACAAAGTGTGGTGTAAATGTGTTAAATAAATTTCCTAGTCCATTGACCCATTAAAAAAATGGGTTAAGAATGGGCTAGTAACCAGTTGTAAGATGTGATATAACTGAGTAACCGGGGGCATTCATGATAAAATGTGTGTCTTCACGTCAAAAGGATATATTGACACTCCAACCAATATTAATAAATATGATGTTTTCAATAAAAAGAAAACCTATTAGTCTTCTTGTTAAATATGAAAATAAATCCCATAAAAGGGTATTTAGTGATGGCCTACCTATTTAATTGTTATATAAGAATGAGTGCATGCTTAGAAATTTTATGGATTTATAAATAGGTGTTGATTTTTTTTTCGATATGTATATTTAATTCAAAGCATTTGAACATGAATGTAATAAGTTAGTGTATTAGAACCTTTAAAGTGATTGATGTTTATGGATAAGTTCATTTTATGAGATTTGATTCCATTAAACCATTATTACATTATTGCATGATTGTATATTTATGTGTTTATATGTTTTACTTATTTGTTATTTTAGTTTTGCCAAGGGATAGGCAAATATTTAAGTATGTGGATGTTGATAGGTATATATTATATTATGTTTTCTAGATATTTAAGTATTTTTTTAAGTATTTTTTTAGATGATATTCATGTGTTTAGGACATAGACATGTGATCTTGTGAGCGTTTATTTGTTTTATTTGTTTGATTATGTTAGGAAAAGAATTTGATCTTAATATTATGTTTCAACAATGTGTTTGTTAGTCAGTGAAATAGGGAAAAAAGGAAGAAAAATGAAGAAGGAGAAGAATTTCGGTGAAATCGAGGCATAAAATTGAAAAATTGAAGCAACTTTAGACATACACGACCATGTATAGGGACTATGTAAGTCATTGCAAACGTGTGGTGCTTCAAATCTATTTATGTTTGTGTGAAGTTGCACACCTATTTATTTTGACATACACAGTCGTGTATGTGTCAATGTAAACTTTTACAATCGTGTAAAGTCGTGATTTAGAGGGAATTTAAAGATTCACTATCACCTACACGGTCGTGTAAATGACCATGTATATTCCAAAAAACCTAGTTTTTTTTCTATAGAAGGATATTTGAAGGCCATATAAAAAGAGGCAAATTTTAAAGACGACACAGACACCAAGTGAGGAAAAAAAGGATGCACATCACAAAAGGAAGAAGACCGAAAATGAAAATAACATGATTAGCTCCAGCTTTTTAGATTTTCTAGATCAAGGCTTCAAGCTAATTTCATGCTTTTCTCTTTTTCTATTTCATTGCCTCGTATGCTAAATTTGAATATTTGAGTTTGGAACGTTATTATGGATTGTTAAATTTATAATTGGGTTTTATTCATGAATTTTTTTGTATAACTTTTTCCTTGTTGAATTTAATATATTATTGCTTTGTGATATTTATTGTGCTCAAATTTTATTTGAATCTAGATATTTCCATAAAGTTATGCAATGAGATTCGGTACCTTAATAGACTTTAAAATATTAGGTTAATAAACAATTAAAGTGAGATCTTAGTTATGAGTTAATTATCCTTAAGAATGCTTCAAATCCAATTGGGTAGTTAGAAGTAGTTTTGAGAAATCAAAAGATTGCACCTCAATTTTATCTAGCTCAATCCGAAGGAAATTATGCAGAATCTTTACAGTTTAATTGGATTTACTTATTTGGATCTTCAGAAAGGGTAATCAAAATCTTTGTATATCTAGGATTAAGCACAATTGAATTAATAAGGAGAAGGGAAGAAAAAATAAGGATAGAATAATCCCTATGTTTCCATCATTGAGTAACTTCAATGTCATTGTTATCTTTTACTTGTTCGATTTATTAAATTTTATTAGTTTACTTTGATTTTTAGTTAACTCAATCTTTCATTACCTTAGACAAAGTGTAATTCAAATTGTTAGGTGACTATATTCAATCCTCATAGGATCGATATAAATTGTACTACAATATATGTCTCATATACTTGTAGCATAGCATAAAACAAGCTAACATAACTAAAAGCCCTCTCTCATATTAATAAGAGCTTGTAATTTAAAGGCCATTAACTACTTAAAGAAACAAATTTTTCTATATGATTTTGTAGCTGAGTTTAAACCAACCATTATAAGCTTATTGGAAAATAAGATTAGAAAGGAAAATATGAATAAGTTCAAATGTTTGGGAAGTCGTTAGGCTCTCTTCTTCAACCACCAGCACCACCATTGTAAGAGGATTATTATAGTTTTTGATGACAATAGAGTGAAGGTAACATAATTAGACTCTAGTACGCAGATGATCCATGTAAATATTGAATTTATACATGAAAGTGGGAGGATAGTGGTTACCTATTTCTATAGTTCAAATTTTAATTTCCAAAGGAAGGTATTATGGAGAATAATTTCAAATCTCCAAGCAGTAAGCCAAGAACCCTAGATAATTCTAGGAGATTTTAATTCCATAGGTTATAGGTTAGAAGCTGAAGGAAACATGAGCGATATGAAACTTTATGATTATTAAAGGGAGCATATATAGAATATGGGAATATTATATATGAGATATGAAGGTAGATAATTCACATAGTGTAATAAATAAGGCATAAATTAGTTATTATGAAAGAAGTTGGACAGAGTCTTGATGAATGATGGATAATTAAGTTCCATAAAAGTAGAACCAGGTTTACAGAACCTAGGTTCTCATATCGCTCTCCAATTATGACCTATTATATATTAAGTACATGCAAGACAAATAACTCCTTTAGATTCAATAATTTCCTTACTGATCTAGAAGGGTTCAATGAAGTAATCTAATCGCGGCTCTGTCGTTCGATCCTAAAATCGATCCTTAAATATCGGTCAAAAATATAAATTCCAAGATTGCAGTATAAGCTGTAACCTCGGGTCGTCTCACTTGTTGGAACCGACGAAAAAGGTTTAAAAGCTAGCCTAAGTCGAAAATGTAATTAAAATTGATAAAAGGGGGTGCTACGTTGTACCGGCGAGACGGGGGGTAGGTAGGTGACTGGAGGCAGATGTGGTGGAGAGTTTGAGGAATGAGTAGAATGGGGGATAGGAGGTGTGCCGAGGGTCTCAGACAGGGTGGCAAATGGGAAGATATGTTCTATGAAGCGAACGTGACGAGACACGTAGAGGCGGGTGGAGGAGACATCTAGGCATAGATATGCGCTTTGGGTGAGCGAGTATCCTAAAAAAACACAAGGAAGGGAGCGGGATTGGAGTTTGTGATCAGAGTAGGGTCGGAGCCAAGGGTAACATAGGCATCCGAAGGTGCGGAGCTTTTCATAGTTTGGTTTGGAGTTGAATAGTTTTAGATATGGAGAAGACATGGATAGGCTGGGGGTGGGGAGTCTATTAATGAGATAGACGGCAGTGGCGAAGGCATAATGCCAGTACGAGGTAGGGATGGAGGCGTGATGAAGGAGAGTGAGGCCAGTTTCAACGATATGGCGGTGACGCCTTTCAGAGTATCCGTTATGTTCAGGGGTGTGAGGTGGAGTTGTGAGATGAGATATGCCATGGCTGGCGAGGTAGGGTGTGAGGGCAGTGTATTCTCCACCATTGTCGGAATACAGGGTTTTTATTTTGGAGTTGAATTTTACTTCAACGAGGGCTTTGAATCTTTTGAAGATGTCAGCAACTTGGGATTTTCGGGTAAGTGGAAAAAACCATAAGTACTTAGTATAATGATCGACAAAAATGACATAGTATTTGTGATTTTCTTGGGAGAGAATGGGGGATGTCCAGACATCGCTAAAGAGAATATCTAGTGGAGAAGAAGATGTTATTGATGATTCACCAAATGGGAGCTTATGGCTCTTATTACAAAGACAAGAATTGCAGTGCAATTTTGAAGATAAGGATGACACGGGAAGTTTATTTTGAGAGATGACTTGACGATGAATGGCAGCGGACGGGTGTCCTAATCGGTTGTGCCATTCGGCCGCCGAGATCTTGATGCACGAGGTGAATATGGTGGGTTGGGAGGGAGTTGAGTTTTGTCTCGCCGGCCACTCGTATACCCCATTATTGGTTTGTCCCGTCATGATGGAAGCCCCCGTTGCTAGGTCCTTCACCTGAAAACCATATGGAGTGAATTCAACAGAAACATGGTTAGATTCACATAACTTAGAAACTGAGATGAGATTTTTTTGCATAGAGGGAACACAAAGAACATTGTTGAGATGTAAAGGAGACGAAGTAGAGGGTAAAGTGATAGAACCCGAGTGAGTGATAGGGAGAGTGGTGCCGTCGCCGATCATGACATTATCATGAGCAGTATACGGTGTTTGGAGGGAGAGTGAATCGAGGTCAGAGGTGATATGGTGGGAGGCGCCACTGTCGAGGAGCCATGATGGTGGAGATGAAGAAGGTGGTTGTGGGGCGGATGTGTAGTGTGCGCAGGGCTGCCATGGTGTTTGAGGAGGTCGACGAGGCGGTTGTGATGGGCGAGGGTGTTGGTGGTAGGTTTGTTGGCCGTGTGTTTGATGCGGTGAGATGCGAAATTGGGTGCAGCGCCTTGCCGAGTGGCCCTGAATGCCACACAATTGGCACGTGCCAAGGT
>JAOSBM010163740.1:0-11019 GCA_027568955.1 Erythroxylum tenue | reverse complement strand
ACCTGAAATAATTTCTTAATCATTTCTATACATTTTATTATTATCAAAACATAAAGGGATTTTATTTGTCAACCACCGTTGGTCTAACATCCATGCCAATCCTCATGCATGTTTCCTTGCTTAGTTTGTTCGCGTTTCCTGCAAGTGCCACTATCAATGGCCTTTCATGGAAGTTCACAAATTTTTCATGTAACTGAACAGCAACTTCAAAACCGTTAGGCATTAACACATCCATAAACACCACTTTGTGCTCCTGAGAAACAAAATGCAAACCCTCATTACAAGAGTCGACAGTTGTCACATTACATCCCAGATGCACTAGAAGTCCCCTGGTCACCATTCTGCTGACCTTGTAAAGCACCTAAAAAATTGGGAACGGGCCTTCCAAACACTTTTGAAGGCTACTAAAGAATCATGTCAACTGCTGTTATATAAGATATTGACTTTGCAAAGAGTGATCAAAAGATTCTAGGCCAACTCAGAGACCTAGATGTGTATTTGATATTCACAAATAAATGATATTAGTGTTCAAAACTTCGATTAACTCAAGTAGGTTAGAATTTTATAGGCCACGTATAAATATATGTATGTAGATTCGTATCTCAGACCTAATAAAATATGATCTAATTTTTGTAAATTAATTGTGCCTACAAAAATATTAATTAATTAATAGTATAAGCCTAATATGTAGATGCTCATTACGAGTCATTATAGTTAATGGACTCATAATGTACCGTAACTCTAAACTGACTATAAAAGAGTTGTGGTCTCCAAGCCAGAAACAACTTTGGACATTTTTTTCGAAAAGGTACTGTCAATTTTCTCTACTTTATAAGGAGAATTCATTCAGTTCTGGAGCTTAGTTTGCAAGAACACAAATCCTATTAAGTTTCACTGTTTACGCTTTTGTTGTACAATGGATCAAGGTTAGTGTTCTTATGTATACATATATCATTATTTTTCGATCTGCGCATAATTCTGGTTGATTAATGAGTGTTTAGAAATTTGAGTATGATAATCATAAGGCTATATTTTTAACAAGTGGTATCAGAGCCAGTTACGTAAATTGTTTAAACATGATATTTAGTTTCATTTTCACTCCGTTTAGTATGTTTATGGTAATAAAAATGAATTAAAGATTCATAATTTTTGATTTATTTGGAGCACTTTAATCTGAATGATTGAAAAAAAAATTCAAGTTGTTTATTGTTTTCTTAATTATAATAAACTAAGATAGAAATGTTTTCTGGATAGAAATTTTTTTGTTTTCTTGATTATCTTAGTCTGAAATTAATTGGAAAACTTATAAACACTGTTGTAATGGTCGAAAACTTGTTTCATTTGGTTTCGAAATGAGTTTTTTGACTTAAAAATGAAGAAGTTACACTGAAAAACATTAAAAATCTAGTATAAAAATTTTTGACAGACCCGATTTTATATTTGGACCAGGTTTTTTTGTTTTACTCGGGTCAATATGACCCGTCAGAGGTCAAGGAAACCCCCTGACTGTTTCTACTATTTTCTGGCACATGCGTTTCTTACAAGTAGTTTCTCACTTTTGTGGCACTTATGTTGCGCACTATCACTCTTTTTTTTAGTTAAGTATTTTTATTAATGTATTTAAATAATAATAATTGAAAGAAATAAAAAAATTAAAAACATTTTTTTTGGGTCCTTGACTTTTAATGGGCTGGGATTGATAGGTATTTTGGTGGACTTAATTTAAGTCATTTAAATTTAATTTAAGAGTGGGCTCATATTTCATTTAAATTATAATATAAATTATAAATGAAATGATTTTATATATACATATAAAGTCTTCCATTGTTATAATATATTATTATGGACTAAGGTCATAATTCTGTAATTTTTAATTGAAATCAAAATTTGGGGTTAATTAATTGTCCATTTTTAAATAATAAGTAAATTACCTAATGTTATCTAAACTTTAGATGCTTATCATTTTGAATTAAATAGATTGAATCAATATGTTTCCAAAGTAACCTCTATTGGGCAAAATTTATTAATTTAAAATAAGAATGCATGTTTCATTTATGCAGAATAATCAACCCAAAGGAAGGTTATTTTGGCTACATGACTCGTAATTTAATTTCATATCTATGCGAAATAATCAACCCAAAGGAAGGCTATTTTGGTCAGATAGTAAGTAAATTTTTATAACATCACTGCAAAATAATCGGCCCAAAGGAAGGTTATTTTGACATGATGGGTAGTATTAAATTAAGTGAAGCATTTGGCATAACATACTGACAATGCGACGGTCCAAAAAAAGACACATTGTTAGGTCGTTTTAGTTTCAATATTTTTACTACGACCAGGAGTACCACTTACAAATTATTATTTTTGTCCAAAGACTGAATAATAATATTGTACTAGGTATCTTATAATTGCCCCTTTTATAAATGTTTTATTTTGGCTTCTTAACTTCTTGACTAATTGTGAGCATTTTGTTTTGTTTCTTTTCTTAAAGTGTCATCAATTTCTACAAAAATGAACAATATACTCGTGCTTAACGGCACAAATTTCAAGAAATAGAATGAGCACGTAATGATTGTGCTTGGCTGCATGGATCTTGACTTCGCATTCAGATTTGCACATCCCGCAGCTCTGACCAGCACAAGTACTGCTGATCAGAAAGCTACATATAAGAAGTGGGAACGTTCAAACCGCATGAGTCTGATGCTCATGAAGCATTTTCCTTAAGCAAATTTCTGACCGATTCGCTACAAATGAAAAGGTCGAAACAAGCACTGTGTTGACCAAGCTTATTTCAATGCGCTATAAAGGAAAAAGGAAACATCATGGAGTACATAATAGAAATGTCTAATCTTGTCACAAAGCTGAGGGAACTTAAGTTAGAGTTGTCTGATGACACACTCATGCACTCGGTTTTGATTTCCCTTCCTGCACAATTCAGCCAGTTCAAAGTCTCCTGCAATACTCAAAAGGAGAAATAGACCCTAAATGAACTTATAGCTCAATGTGTGCAAGAAGAGGAGAGGTTGAAACAAGAGAAGACTGAAAGTGCTCATTTAGCAACAACTTCTCAGGGAAATTCCAATAAGAGGAAAAGGAAGAAAGGTAAAGAAACTGTAAACTCTGGAACAGTGCAAAGTGTACAAAAGAAACAGAATACGACTATTCTTTGTTTCTTTTGTAAGAAACCGGGTCACGTGAAGAAAGAATGTACCAAATACGCCAACTGACGTGTTAAGAAAGGTATATTTCTCAACTTTGTTTGTTCTGAAGTTAATTTGGCTTTAGTACCAATTGACACTTGGTGGATGGATACTAGTGCTACCACTCACATAAGCGTCACTATACAGAATTGCCTCAGGAGCCAAAAGCCAACTGATGGTGAAAGATACCTCTATATGGGAAATGGCAACACGGCTTCTGTTGAAGCTATTAGTTATTTTAGAATTCAGTTAGAGCCTAGTTTTTACTTTGACTTAGATGAAACTTTTGTTTTACTGTCATTTAGACGGAACTTAATTTCTATTTCTAGTTTGGACAACTCTGGTTACTTTGTCAATTTGGAAATCGTAAATGTGTTGTTTCTCTAAATTCTCAAGTTATAGCAACCGGCACTCGTGTTGATAAACTATACAAACTGGATACTAAGATAACTAATCATTATGGAAACCTACACTCAAGTAACATTGGTATTAAAAGAAACATAACTGATTGAGCCCAAGTTTATCATATAAATTGGCGACACTTTCATAGCTTTTAATATACTTTTTGACTCTTAATTCTTGATTTTGTGCTTAAATTAGTCCTTGAATGTGAGCTTATATTTTATGCAATTTGATAGTAAAAATTGTTACAAATTGGCAGTAATTGTATTACAAATTTTTCTAAAGACAATTGATACTGCAAATTGCTATTTTATATTGTAGGAGCCTAAGGAGTCAAAAGGAGTTAGATGAGTCAACATGAGGACGTGAGCCTCAGAACGTCCGTCGCGGCGCATCAAGAAGAAAGCTCGCCGCGTCGTAAGCTAATTATCTCGTCGTGGCGCACCATGAAGGAATATCTCACCGTGGCGTAAATTAATTATTTCGCCGCAGCGAGTGATCCAAAAAGTTCACGCCGCGGCGCAACTCTCACATCACCGCGGCTAACAGTCGGGTATTCAGACTAAATTTGGAAAATTCTCTCACTATTCCGACCTGACCCACGACCCATCCTTTAAAAACCATGCCAAATTAGGTTAAAGGGAATTCCATTAGGCAGGCAGTGGCGATATATCTCTGGACCGACTCTCGACGACCAGATATGTTTTTTCCTCTCATCCACGACCATCATCAGCCACCTCAGATTAGTTTCTTTGTCAACTCCACCGCCGGTCACTAGTGCTACCATGGGTGACATCAGAGCTTCCGCAGTTGTGAAGGGTTCCGGAGTCATGCACGGCTAGATCATCATTCCCTCTTGAAAATGTAGCAATGGCTTGAGTTCACTGGGCTTCAAAGGGGAGTTATTTTACATTGTCAAGTTTAACTGCATGGTTGTAAATTTCTGAGTTAGGGTTTAAGATAGTGTAGTTAAATTAGTTTGGTTAGAGTTTAATCAAGTGTTGAACGATGTCTTGTGTTATGGATTTGGTTATATGTAGAACTTTGATGCTTAATATATGAAGTTTCATATATGTCTTTTTAGTGATTGTTTTAATCCTCTTTTATCTGCCTAGTTGTGTTTGATATTGATATTATACTTGATCCAATTTGACCACTTGCATTAACTTCTCCATTTCACACACTAAGATGCATGTAAAAAGGTTTTAAGAAATGGAGTTCATTAATTAAAATCTTGGACTTAAAGAGTTCTTTAAGGTTTAAATTTTGAAAACTTAGTGAATTTCACTCTTGGAAAATTTGTTTTGGAACCATGATAGCCTAAGCTTGTTTTCAAGAGGACTTTATCACATTCGATTATTGTTTGCATTTTCACTTTCCATTTTCCCAAAAATCCAAAAATACTATTTATACATTCTTCTTTAATTTAGTTAAATTTCCTTAATTCCTACCAATGATCCAAACCCCCCTTTTACCAACTTTGTTCGCATTTTTGACAATTAGGCTAGCTTAAACCTTTTTCACTAGGTTCCGATTAAGTGAGACGACCCGAGGTTACATCCTATATTGCAATCCTTGGAATTAATTTTTTTGATTCGGTTTCCAAGGGACTGATCTTAAGATCGAACGAAAGAGTCGATCAAAATGGCGTTGTTGTCGGGGAACCAAGAAATTGGTTTTCTGTAGGTTAGCCATTGTCATCTTTGTTTGTCGTTGATAATAGGAACCTTTTCTTTTGCATTGTATTTTGGATAGTTTAATTTTCATTCTTGTCCATAGTATAGATTTTAATTTTCCTTTGCGTAAGCACACATTTAGAAACACAAACAAAGCATACTTTCATACTTAGCAATTTTCCACACGTATGCACCTTCATACATACATCTATACACTCATACACTTGCATCCTTCACATTTCACATTTTATTTGATTTTGTGTGATTGTGAGTAAATTTTTTTACAATCTCTTCCTTTTGGATTGTTCTTGTGTATGCCCAGGAAAGCTAGACTTGTTCCTTTCCAACCTGAAATCGAGCGACGTTTAAGGAAGATTAGGAAAAAGAGGAAAGAACAAGAGAGAATTAGGGTAGTTGAAAAAGAAGGAGAGAATATGGCTGAGAATCCCAATTTTATGCAAAATCCTAACTTTCTTGCAAACCAACCTAGAAATGGAGATAATGGATTAAATGGTGAGGATGAGAGAGTAGGAGAGAATAATGGGAATAAAAGACACAGAACTATTAGGGAAGAGACAACTTCTGACGTTAACTATGATTCATTTACTGCTGCTTGCCCTAATTTTGATGTTAATTTTGAAGTAAAAGGCTTGTTGATTAATTCCCTTCCTAAATTTCATGGTTTGGCAGGAGAAGATCCATACATGCACCTACAATCATTGTCTATGATCTATCAGAGTATGAAGCCAGTAGGAGCGTCATTAGACCAAGTTCTTTGGAAAGTTTTTCATCTATCCTTGGAAGGAAAGGCACGAGAGTGGTACATGAGCCTCCCAAGGCATGTGGCTAATGCCTATCATAGCTAGGCCAATTTGAGGAAGGCATTCTTGGAGAAGTATTTTCCAGCTTCTAAGACTTCATTGATGAGGAAGGAGATTTATTCAGCAAGGCAAGATTATGACGAGTCTCTGTATGATTATTGGAATCGCTTCCAAGACCTACTATCAAGATGTTCCCATCACCAAATTCCTAATGACCAATTAGTGCAATACTTTTATGATGGGTTGAAGAGTCAAGAGAAAGGTATGCTGGACGCGGCATCTGGAGGATCTTTGATTGTTCTTACGACTTCGAAAGCATGGGACTTGATAAAGAAGATGGCTCTAAATCATCAACAGTACAGTGTGAGAGATTCCAGAGGAGTGCATGAACTAGGAGCTTCAACAGCTCAAGCCAAGAGAATGGAAAGTCTGGAATCGAAGGTGGACTCACTAGAGAATAGGATAACATCGCAACTATCTTTCATCACTGCCGAATTGAAGAACTTGAATGTGCGTTGCCCATCCTCTTCAATGGATCTTACCACACCCAGTTGTGATACTTGTGGGTCGGTTATGCACATATCGAGTGTATGCCCAGGACGATATGAAGAGGTGTCGATAGTGTATCCAGGAAGGACGAATCAGAAGTGGGATCCATACTCCAACACGTATAATGAAGGATGGAAGGCTAACCCTAGATTCAGTTGGAGAAATGAAGAGGGCAGAGTTTCTAATAGATTTCAACAAGGAGGAGGAGCTGGAACTTCCAATAACTAGTTCCCCAACCAACAACAAGCTCTAACGGTCCTAGGCAAAGAGGACACCAATCAATTGCTTCACAACATGATGACTTTGATGAAGGAAGAGAGGAATTCTAACACTAATCAATTCAATGCCATAGCAAATCTCATTCAGCAGGATTCTTCGAAAATCGTTGCTCGGTTCAATGCTTTGAAGAAAAGAATGGAACAATGGGAGACCAAAGCAGAGAATATCAACTCATATGTCACTCAGTTGTCCAACAACATGAGTGAGAATCAAGCAAGAAGCAGTGGGACAATTCCTTCCAACACTGTACTGAATCTGATGAGCCTCAACGCAATTGCTCTTCGAAGCGGGAAACAAGTGAGGTTTGATATTCCAGAAAAGGAAGCATGTGATGAGGACATTGAGAGTGAAGAAGCACCTCAACCTAAGGAAAGAACCAAGAAATCCGAGAGTGTAAAGGAAGAGACTTTATTGAAAGAGAGGAAGTCTGCATCCAAGGATAAAGGAGCTACTCCAAGAAGTTTCAAAAGCAAAGCGGAGCATGAGAAATCAAGCGAGCATGAAGCCAAAGTTAAGGGGGTAAATCTTCAAGACCTTCATTTCCCAAATTTATATTTAATGAGCAAACATATGACTGAGATTAAGCATTAAAAGGAAATCATTGACTTGTTTGGAAAAGTAGAGGTAAATGCTCCTTTACTTGACTTAGTGAAAAGAGTTCTGGCCTACGCTAAATACCTTAAGGACTTGTGCACAAACATGAGAAAGTTTAGGCATAATGAGAGAGTCCAAGTGAGTTCGAATGTGTCCGCCCTTTTTAAACCTCAAATACCTGTGAAATGTCAAAAACCTGGATCTTTCACCATTCCATGCACTATAGGGAAGGTAACTATAGGAAGAGCTTTGTTAGATCTAGGGGTCGCTATTAATGTGATGCCAAAATCTGTCTATCAATCCTTAGGAGTGAAGAGTTTAAAACCCACATCTGTTGTCTTATAATTGGCTGATAGATCATTTAGGCATCTAGTGGGCATCATTGAAGACATCCCGGTCTAGGTAAAAGGTTTGGTATTTCCTACAGATTTTTGTGTACTTAATATGTCTTCTAAAGTTACACAGGATACTTCTTTAATTCTCGGGCGACCTTTATTGCGGACAGCGAGTACTATGATTAACATGAAAGAAGGTAAGATCACCATGGAGGTAGGTGACCAACAGGTAGGCTTCAATATGTATGAAGCTATGAAGCACCCCCATGAGGACTATTCACTTCTAGGAGTTAATATGCTTGATATGATTGTTAAAGATGCATGTGTCAACTTTGAACGATACCTGAATCCTTTGACTAATGATTCCTTGGAGAGATTTTTGTTAGTGATGTTTTAGGTGAACCACGGAGTGCGGACGTTGGCATGTAGCTAGAAGGAAGTCAAACTGCCTCGCTGAAGCTTAGGTACAAGTCAGACGTCCATCAGGAGCTAAAAGACCCACCTTAAGCACCAGGTTGTTTCTCTTATTTCACTTACAATATATTTGTGCATATTGATTGGAATTGGAATGATATTGTTGTGCATGAGTGTGTTGACTAAGTTTAGGGGAGAAAATTAATCAGTAGGATTAGTTTTAGCTTAGTGGAATTTAAGTTTAGTTGGTTCAATAATTCAACTTTCCTTTGAAATCCTGAATCTTTATGGGTGCATGATACATTTTGCATGGTAGAAGAACTTGGTATAGATGGTGCCTTGCATATTGTTTAGTCACGAAAGGATTGCATATGAGCTTAGGATCCATTAGAACTTGTTTTCCCTTTTCTTATTTTGTGTTCGGGAAGTTTTTCCGCGGCGTGGTACTGCTTACCGCGACATGATTTACTTATTGCGCTGTGGTGAGCTAATCCATCGCAGCGGCACAACGCTTTTAAGAAGCTCGCCGTGGTGTACTTTAATTCTTTCATCGCGGCGAACGCCCATTATGTGCAAACTCTCCCTGACAAAATTTCCCTTTTACCCTTATTGTTCTTTGGTCCTTTCTTTTAACCAGTGCCCCTTTCATCATTTCACCTCCCTTCTCTTTCTAAACCTCCAATGCACGCTTTCCCTCCTCCACTTTGTCTCTTCTGTTTCACTTACGCTGCGGCTTCCTCGTTAGCTTCGAGTTCCTGTTTTATTTTCGACCCCTTCCTTTGCACATTGCCAACAGCTCGCTCCAACGCTGTCTTTTCATCTCTACCCTTCATTTTGTAAGCTTTCTTCTTCTTATTTGTCTCTTTAGTTTCAGTTCCGTAGGTTAGGGATGGTCCGCCATGGGGAACAAGTTTTGCTTCGCCGCGGCGTGTCAGGCTGTTGAAGTGAATCACACGTTAATATAGAACTTAATAATGATGTATAGATGCACAAGAAGGGGGGGTTGAATTGAAGTAAAATTTTCGTTAATCCCCTTAAAAAATATTTGTTTAAGAAACCTTGTTCTTTTCGCAAGAACTACTGAAAAAACCAAGTTGTAAGATATTTTTGAAAACTTTGTAAAGACAGTAATATCGAAAATTCAAAGATAAGAGAGATTGACGGTTGAGAGATTTTGACATAGTAATTTTTATGCTAGTTCACCCCAAACCGTGGGTTACGTCCAATCCTTAGATATCTTTCTGAAATTTCACTATCTCTCAACAACGTTACAAGTATTCTTTGTTTCCGAGCCTCTTCAGGTCTTTTACACTCAGTATTCTTTTACACTTTGCCTCTTCAGGCTATCTGCACTACTTTCACTCTGAAAGGTGTTTCGAGCTTTGTTACAGAAAACTAGCTCTAGATTTTCGCACAATATATTTCTCAAGTATTGCTAAGCTTTTTGATCTCAATAACTTCAGTCACTTCTGCATTCTTCGACTTTGACTCTTATTTATAGTCTTTGTCTTCAACTTCTTCTTGAAAACTGCTTCTTGATTCTTTGAAGAAATGATTATTCAGTTAAATTCTGTAACTAACTCAGACTAATTCTTCTGTTTGCATTCTTCCGTCGACTTTCTTTTTTTACTCCTTGCGTCTGCTTTCTTTCGTCTTCTTTTTAATTTGTTTGCTTTTCGGCTTCTGTTTTTTTTTTAAGTTAGTTTCTGTCTGCTTTTCTAGATTGCTTCTGTCTGCTTTTCTAGGTTGCTTCCATCTATTTTTTTGTAGTTTGCTTCCGTCTTCTTTTCTAGGTTACTCCCGTCTGCTTTTTGTAGTTTGCTTCCGTCTGCTTTTTTGTAGTTTGCTTCCGTCTGCTTTTCTAGGTTGCTTCCGTCTGCTTTTTATAGTTTGCTTCTGTCTTCTTTTCTAGATTGCTTCCATCTACTTTTTGTAGTTTTCTTTCGTCTGCTTTTTGTAGTTTGCTTCTGTCAGCTTTTCTAGGTTGCTTCCGTCTGCTTTTTGTGTAAGCTTCCGTCTGTTTTTCTTCTTGGCTTCCGTCTGTTTTTCATTCGTCTGCTTTTTGTTCGTCATCAAAATTATTAATCGTAAGGTCATTTTGACTTAACATTCTCCCCCTTTTTGATGATAACGAATACTTTTATTAAATGAAGAAAAACATATATAGATTATATCTTTTACCAAACTTAAGAAAAACTAAGAACATTAGAACATTGTCTTCTTGTGTTCTTCCTTTCATTTCTTTTCTTCTCCCTTTATCTTCTTCTGTTCTTTTCTTCTCTTCACCTTTCGTCTTCCATTCTCCTTTCCTCTACCCTTCTCCCCCTATTTGTTATTAATCAAAAAATTGATTACTTCGGAGAGTGCTGCAATAATTCCTTAATCATTTCTTTTATCTCCCTAACTTCTCTTCGCAATTGAGCTACTTCAGCGTATAAGTCAGGTGCAGCTGTCGGTTGATCATCCTCCTTAGGTGGTTCTTCTTTAAAAGCAATTGTAGTGGTGTATGCGTCTGAAGATGGAACACTTGCTTCAATGATCTCTAGAGTAGGAGGTTGAACAGAAAGATTTGGGTCAGGAAGGTCTAGATCATCAGGGGCTGGTAGTAGTCGTACTTGTCTTCCAAGCAAGGGTAGAACTTTATCAATTGAAGATATATTCCATAATGTCCTATAGCGCATAAGTACCTTCACAAGGGACTCAATTATGCACGTAAAGTCTCCAATTCTGATGGTGTTACTCTTCCCTT
>JAOSBM010163691.1:0-11030 GCA_027568955.1 Erythroxylum tenue | reverse complement strand
AATGATGGGGAAATGATGAGTAATTAAACTAGAAATGATAGACCAAGCATAAGGTGTTGAATGTAGTAAGTAAAGAGCTAGAAATCTGGAAAATATGGATGCAATTGGATAGATTTTGGGGAAAGAGGCATAACTTTTGCTGTGGATGTCGGATTGAGGTCATTTAAGTATGCTTTCGAAGAGGACTTCGATTTCTATAACTTCTATGAAGACCTCGAGGAGAGATTTTGCAATCTAAAAAGTCAAACTTTCACATTTATGTAGGCATCCCGTGAATGTCCGCCCAGCGGACATGATGTCCCTTCAAACAGACACGGGCAGAGCTAGAAAGCTAGAAAACTCGAGAATGTCCACCCAACGGACATTCACTAGCCTTTTGGACTTAATTTAGGCTTGAATGGAGTTTGAATTGAACATAAAATGATGCTTGGATTAAGTGACTAAATGTGTGATATGTATGAAGTGATAATTGAGGTTATAACTTAGTGAATGAATTGTTGATATCAAAGTACCGAAGGCATGAGTATAATGGGAATAAAGATGCTCATATGATTGTAGTTATGATTCAAAGGAGTTGAGTAATATATATTAAGTAAATGTGAATGAGAATTAGGTATTATGAGAGCGTATAATGTTAAAAAAGAAATGAAGAGAAATTGATTTATGAGATTAGAATAACCAAGTGTTCTTGAGGTGTAAGCCTAAGAATAAGCTAGATAAATACAAAGGATAAGGATTGAATGGTGAACTTAGAATGATCATGTACAAATGAAGTATAAACCTAAGTTCAATTAGACGTATATGATTTATGAAATGAGAATGAACATAAGATGTGAATTTAGGTAATATACCCGGGATTGTCATTGAGCATGCATGATACACAACACATATACATATGTATGTGATTGAGTATTCATAAGATTGTGCAATTAATAATGTGTGTGCAATATGTGTATTGCATGATGCTGATATATAAGATAGAGCATTCATATCCAGACATTTCCGGATCATAGAAGCTAATGCTAATCTAGAGCGTACTATGAGTCGACCTAGATGGTATCATTTTCATTGTTTGTTCTATTTTACATTTCTATATTGAAATACTAATGATATGATTGATGTGGATGTGTTGATTCCAAACATTAAATTTCAGAGGCGTTTGATGCATGTAAAAATCATTGGAAGTGCTCCTTGAATGTGAATTTAAATGAATAGGTGATACTCAACGTTATTGTTGAATGTCGGACTAAGGTCCGATGATAAATATGAATATGAATGTGAAACTGAAATCAAGTGACTGGTAGAATATATGTGAATGTGATGCATTTCATTACATGAATGCATGACAACATAAAAGCTGTTATGACCGGAATGGCCACCAAAAAAGAGCTTAAATCTCATAAAGTGAAAAAGAGTTTAAAGCTCATAATGTGGTAAGAGCCTTTGGCTCACTGTGTAAAATGAGCCCTGTATCTCCAATGGATAAGGGACAATTATTAATGAGCCCGGTATCCATAATAGATATGAGACAATTATAGGCATTCGGTCACAACAATAACAATTGAAAGTGAGTCTCATGAGCATTGCATATGCATCTGATATGTATGATTTAAATGGTTGAAATAAATAGTTTGAATGATTTCTGAATGTGAAATATGATTTAAGTGAATATGAAATGTATGTGACTCAACATGTTGAATTGATGAAGTGATGTGAATTTTGTGAGTATATGAATTGATGTGTTATGTGATTGAGTGAGCCATCGAGGATGGTCCACTCAATGAGTTCGCGAAACTTAACATAATATTTGCAACATTTTTAGGCTCAGAGAAGATCTCCAGTTAGACAAATTGGAGTCTAGCAAGTAAGAGATAGAGGCCGGGATCAGTTCGCGTCTGCATATGTATTATATTATTTTGTATTAAAATGTGTATTCATAAGTATTGTACAATATGTATGTGAATGATTTTGTAACGTAATGACATTATGACCAAAAGTATTTTGTATCTGTAATGAGCCTAAATGACTACTGAAATTCTGATGATATGTATAATGGTTGTAACACTTGTGATTGACAATGTTTATGAATAAAATGGGTCGAAATTGATTATTGGTTTTCCTAATTATGCGTGTGATGTGTGAAAAGTTTTTAATGATTATGATTGACTGACTGTCCTAGCACACCACCCTTGTAGAGTGTATTCTCGAATACCATTTGTTTGTTCAGGAATATGCCCTATAGGAGTGGGGGTGCTAAAATAGAGGATATATTTGGATTCCCATAAACCAAAATAAAAGAATCGCATAAACATTTTTAGGCAAGCACATATTAGAAGAAATTTACTATCCTATAAGTGTTTAAACCTTATAATGTAATTTGGACTCCAGAACACTTATTCCTACTTAAATTCATCTGTTACACAATTTTTGCAATGAGTAAAGTAATAAGTGTTATAAAAAGGATTTATTTTTACTTTGGTGTATGGACAACACAGTTAAGGTATGCACTTCTACACGCAATTTGCATACAATAGTTACTTCAATTACTAAAAAGAGTAACTATTTAGGCATGGGATGCTTGGTAACTGCATTAGCTCAATACCATGATATTGTTGTTTTTGGCCTAACCTTTATTGGTCCTAAGTATTTTAATAATACACATGTAAGGAAGGCAAAAATCATAGATTCTTATGGCATGGAACTTCACGATCCAAGTTCTCAATCTACTATTAAGCATAAGAGAGGACAAGAAACATCAAGTTCGACCCCTCAATAATAACATCATGAGGAATCATTGAGTGAAGAATTTGAAGAAGAAGAAGAAGAAGGTTGGGAAAAGGTGTCAAAAAAATTGAAGAAAACAACAAGAAGGTAGAGGGAAGAATGGACGCCATGGAAGCAAAACTGAAGCAAATAGTGCAACAATACCACTACCTAACGAAGAAATTGCTAAAGTATTTTGAGGTAAATGACATCCAAGTTCCTTCTCTAACACCATCACTACCACGATCCCCATCAATGTTCTTTCTGTTCTTTTTTATTTTTTATTTTTTATAATTCTTTGTTACATTAATCTTTTGTGTTTATTTTTAGTTGTTTGTTGTTTCCATATTGAAGACAATGTGTTGTTCAATTTTGGTGACTATATGTATTTACATTATCATTTATGTGTGAATTTGCATTTGTATTGTGTTAGTTTTTGATTATGTTTGCATTTTGTAAAATTTTTATTGCATGATGTTGCATGGTACATTATGTGTATTCATGTGAGTTCGTTAATGGCATGAAATTAAAAGGAATAAGCTTAATTATACACATGATAACTTAAATTATGAAGAAGCATTAGCTTGTGAAATTTTTGTTTTGAGTTTTATTGAGTTGAATATGCATGTTGATTAGAATATTATACCCATTCTCTCATTTTATGACACTTGTTTGGATGCACTTATGATTGATGAATTTAATTTGGACAGTATGATAAGTAGTTTTTTATGGAAATGGATTGACTAGGAAGAAATGATGTAGGTAAGAGGATTTTAAGAGATTTGTTTTTGAATAAATGTGCTACAAAATTTTCCTGTTCTGCTAGGCCTTTTTTAAAAAATTAAAGTTAACAATAAAGTTGGTAGCTAGTTATGAGTTGTGATATAGTTGCAACTGAGGGACATTCACGAAAAAACTTTCATGTCAAAAGGTTAGAATGACACTCCAACCAAGCTTGATAAAACATAACCTAGTTCAGTAATCGAGGGAAATTCATAACAAGGTGTTTGCCATCATATCAATAAAATGAAACCTATTAATCTTCTTGCAAAGTGCATGAGTGGGTACTTACTAATAGCCTGCCTTTTAAATTGATAAATAAGACTTAATGCATGCTTATAAGTGCTATAGATGAATAAATAGGTGTCAATATTTTGGTTCAAATGTATGCTTAAATTAAACCAATTGAATATGAATCTAACAAGTTAGTTTTTTAGATCTTTTTAAGTGGTTGATATTTATAGGTAAGATATTTTCATGTAATTATACCATTATTGCATTGTTGTATAACTGTGTGATTTATGCTTTGTTTTTTTTTTAATTTTGTGGGTAGGAAAGTCGATAGGTATGATTTATAGTGTGCTTTATAGGTTATAGAATGTGTTTTTAGGTGTTTTCTTTGGTGATAAACATATGTTTAGGACTTAGATTTATGTGTTTATTAGTGTTTTGTGAGTTTTATTTGATTAGGGTAAAAAATTGATCTTAATGCATGCTTTAAGGAGATTTAATATGTTTTAATGATAAGCAGAGATAGGAAACTTGAAGAAAAATTGAAGAAAAAGTTGGAGAAAGAGATAGGTCACGATTGTGTGTGCTCGATCTTACAGGATCCATAATAGAGTGGCTAGAAGCCCTCTCTTATGATTATGCAAGGTGTGCATGATCGTGAAAAATTATGTATGTATAAGACAGTGTTGAGCACGATCATGAAAATGCTAGAATTATAAGTTTACAAGATTTTTATATTTTTTTATGAATTGGGTTTTAATAGATTGGGGTGTTACAATTCAATTCTTATCTATTTTAATTGGGATTACTTGGTTAGATATCAAGAGAAGGTACTCATAACTATTGGACATCTAAGGTCGAGTATTATTAAATCAAGAAGGTAAGGTGAAAACAAAACAAGGATAGATGTGATTCTTAAGTTGTTATCCTTGATTAAACAAAATCTACTATTGCTTTGTTATTTGTTTAATTTCCAATTTTTTCTAGTTTGGTTTGTTTTTATATCCATATTTATTATATTTTTTGCCTTAAACAAAATGTACAAAAATGTTTTAGCGACTATTCCAATCCTTGTGGGAATGATACTGTTTATACTATAACGATATGACCCCTATACTTGCAGTATAGATATATTTAGAAATATTTTTATGATCCTTATAGAGTGAATGACTAGTAATGTACTTGTGCGTACTCTAGTGAAGCTGAGATCTTATAGCATAAGTTTGTTCGTTTTTTAAGTAATAACTAGATGGATGTTTCTATTTCTCAATATTATGATATTGCTTTTGGATTATAATATTAGATAGATATTGCATGGAAAGATAATTTTAGTAATCTCACTAAAGTGTGGAGTTTGGGGAGATTTAGAAGTACACAACCTTACACTTAGCTAGTAAAGACACTATTTTCAATAGACCCATATGCAAAAAGGTTTTTGAAAATAGGTGGAAGAAAACAATAGTCAAATACATAAGCAAATAACTGTATAAATGAAAATTAAAAAAATAAAAAATAAAAAGTAAATAAATAAGCAAACAAGAAAGAAAATAAATAAGTAAATAAAACAAACAAGAAATTGAAAAGAGAAAATGAAATAAATAAATAAATAACTAAAGTAGCATGTGCTATAAACAAAAGTATTTATGTTAAATAAAAGCCATAAGAATTTATAGGAAAGTTTCACAAGGCTTATGAAAAGAGAAGGACATCTCTATGTAGGGGCCTCTACCCATATCCTAGTTTGTCAAAGCTTCCTATTGAGAGCCAAGTCCTCAATAAGCTCTAGTAGAGGCATATGTTTTTAATCACCTGCCCCCAATTCTTCTTGGGTCTTACTCTTTTGCTCTTATAGCCCCTAAGTATAATCTTCCTTCATCTATTCATTAGAGCATCAAGATGTCTCCTCTTAACATGCTCGAACAACCTAACCTTTGTCTCCCTTAATTTACTATCATTTTTAGCCATCTGTAACTTATCTTTTACCATTACATTCCTGAACTAATATCTTCTTGTAAGATTGCAAATTTAACAAAATATTCTCTTCTCTACCATCACTAAGTTATGACTATGCACCTGTTTGATGAGCCAACACTTTGTCCTATAGAGCATGACAAACCTAATCACTTGTTAAGCAAGTTTTAATCTTATAAAACTCTCAATATTTTGCAAGTGCACGATTGTAGCATGTATATGAGGTGTCGATCCCACGAGGAATTAGTGAACTAATTGAATCCTAATTTATCTAATGACTAAAAGGGTAATGAAAATGGAAATAAAAATGAGCAGAAAATTAAGTAATTGAATATGGGTAGATTAAAAGTGAAATTTTAAAATTAACACAAAGAAATTAAAATTGAGCACAACCAATTGAAAAATCAAAAATTACATAAGGAAGATAAACCAATAATGAGAAAGGGGGATTTATCCTACCATCTAATGCTAACTTGATTATGTTAGAGTTAATTCAGTATCGGTTTTATAATTTCGAAGGGTGGATTACTCTCTCTTGAGTCTAATTGAATTGAGTTACTGAATTGCAATCTCTCAATTAACGAAAACATCCCACAACCTAATTAGATCTTAAGCATTCTAATAGACAATCGGGTCCTCATATAAGATATCTCTTCATATAAATTACTGATTTAATTGTTTTTGTGATCTATTAGATTGTTTAACTCTCATTACCCAACCTAACTCTCATTACCCAACCTAATCATTTTGCTATTGATTCATTCTCTTAATGTATTATCGAAGCATGCAAATATGACAAACAATCATAATATCCAACACATTAACACCAAAAGCAATCAAATTAACGTTGATTCAAGAATAAATCCCAAAAAGAGTTTAGAACATCCTTAGCAAATATTCAACATCCTTAAACCCAAAGCATACATCAATATAAGATGAATAACAAGAAGACATAGAAAATAACTTGAGATGGCTGCGTTGGAGTGGTTGGACAGCAGCTAGCTGAAACTCCTCTTCTCTTCTCTCCTCTCCCTCTTCCTTGTGTTCTTTCTCAAGATGGAAAATGAAGGCCCCCTTCTAGGGTTTCTTTCGTTTTCTTTTATAGTATTTTCCCATTTATGGTAAAAACTAAAATTTACCTGGCCCAAATGTTAGAATAACCCTCGAAAAATAAAGTTCGTAAGTAGTCCCTACATTTGTCGTTGCGCTTGCCACATCACAAAAAGTGAATCTACGATATTACTCAGATAAGATTACTAAAAGAAATGTTGTTATCTCCACCTTCATTAAAAATCCAATAAAAGTGGCTTTGCCATCTTCTCTTAATTTCATTTCATCCATGAGAACCATCCTGCTTTATCGTTTATATAATAAACTTGACTCAAGTACGTTTTTTTTCCTTTTCCTAGCTCTTGACAAATTAAAAATATCCTTTCTCCATCCTTAATATCTAATTGTTGATATAAGTTCTTATAGGCTCTACTTTTCAATTATGAGACTATCTTCCTTGCCTTTTTCTTTTACAGCTTATAACTCTTTATGTTGGCTACCCTTTTTTCAATCGTTCTGCTTTCCAATAGTTATTTATAAGCAGCCTTCTTGATTTTCACCTTATCTTGGACATCTTCATTCCACCACTAAGACTCCTTCTTATAACCCTAGGCCCTTTAGAAACTCCCGACATCTTCTTAATTGTATTCCTTAAAAGAGTTGTTACCCCCTCTTACATTTGTTATGCTTCTCCAGACATGGAATGCATTTATTGATAGTAAAGTTGCTACAATCTAATACAAAAACCTATTTAATTATTCACTATTTAGCAATATAACATATAAGAGTTACACTAATACTATAAGTCATTATTAGAATAAACAAAAAATCATATTAAAGAGTCGTGTGATAATAAATCAAGTGGTGGAGAAAAAAGTGGAGAAGCTTAAGAAAAGATTGGACAAAAATAGTCATAAAACGATGGGTAATTGTTTATTAGCAAGGTAAAGGCAACCTTAGCCTCTGCCTCCTTTCAAGATTAATAAGTTTATGGTCCTTATACAGTGAATGACTAGTAATGTACTTGTATATATTCCAGTAAAGTTGAGATCATATACCATGATCAGTTTGTTTCCTTCTTCTAGTAATAGCTAGATGGATGTTGCTAGTTCTCAATATTTTCGTGTTACTTTTGGATTATAATATAAGATAGATTTTGTAGTGTTTCCGTATTCTATCTTATTCTGATTTTAATTGTAGTAATAAATTAGATATACAATCAAGTTATTCATTTAGTGATAGTAAAATTGCTACAAATTGATACAAAAAACATGTTTGATACTTTACTATTTAGAAATATAAAAAAGGTTCAACTAATTCTAAAAGTTAGTATTAAAAAATAAAATGATATTAGATAGTGAAGTTTAGTGGTGTAACAACATATTAGGTAGTGAGAACAAATTGAGAAGTTTAAGAAAAACTTAGGCAGAGATAGTCATAAAATGACTGGTGAGTACTTATTGGCAAGTTATAACCCCCCTTGGACTCTGCCTCTTTTCAGGACTAATGAATTATTGATCCTTATAGAGTGAATACTCTAACGAAGCTAATATCTTATATCATAATATTTTCCTTCTTCCAGTAATAGCTATATAGATGTTGCTAATTCTTAATGGTTTGAAGTTTCTTTTGGATTATAATATTATATCATTTAAATATAATTCAATAACAAAGTAGATTATTGATTAATATTTTTCTTTAATTTTCCAAAAAATAAAGTAGATATATAATCAAGCAATTTATTTAAAAACAGTAAAGTTGCTATAAACTTATATAAAAAACATATTTAATTCTTTACTATTCAACAATATAAAATAGTTTCACTAACATTACATATCAGTATTAGAATAAACAAAATCATATTAGAGAGTGAAGTTTAGTAATACTTAATTTTCTTCTTTTAAGATATGTTGTTTTCTTCTTTCAAGACATGTTATTTTCTTCTATGAAAATATGTTATTTTCTTATTTCAAAATGTATTATTTTCTCCTTTCAAAATATGTAATAGGATGTTTAATATGCCTAATGTTATTTTCTTTCAATATGGTTCTATATTCATATGCTATTTTTTAATACATTATTGCCCCTGTAATCAATGTGTTTTTAGGTTATCTATATAGGATGGTCGTAAATGGAAGAGCTAGTATAAGGATATTTCATGATTGACCTTTTACTCAAGAAGGTATACTGAAGTGTGTAGGTAAGACACATAAAATTTTGACAATTGACTTGGATTATGTGAGTTTGAGAGGGGTATATGAAATTGTTGCTATTTTAGGATATACAGATATTATTAGTTCATGCTATTTGATTCCTGATAAGGGGTTGGTGATTGAACCCAATTTTTCTATATTATTTAGTGACAATTTCACGGTTTTTGTTATAGTTTTCGTCTCATTTTTTGGGTATTGTGCTTAATTTAGCTTAAGAGTGCTTGTTTTGAATTAATGTAGTTTGAGGGTAAAATTTGCATAATTAGTTAGTAATTGCACTCACTTGGTTTCTAGGACAATTGATATTGCAAACTATTGCTTTTCATTCCAGGACACTCAAGAAGTAGAGCCAATAGTGTAGACCAAGAAATTGCAAGTCACAAGATTAGGAAAGAAGACCTCTCGGGAAAAGTTTGCCGCAGTGAAACCTTTGTAAGTCATAAGATCAAGCAAGAAGACTTATTGAAAAAAGTTTGCCACGACGAAGTCATTCCTTTTCCGCGACAAAACCTTTGAATCAGCAACCCAGATCCGAACCATTTTTTAAAATTCCACTTACCCATTCGTGCAAACCGACCGGAATACCGGTTTCGAAATCCTATTTCGGGATAAATGACATATGAACTGAAGTGTGGAGCCTCCATCTCGTCCTCTCTCATCTGTCTCTCATCTTTCTCTCATTTTACCCTAATTTCCTCCATTTTTCATGTCAAACCTCCACCATGGTTGACTCAGATTCATTCCCAGTTGTGAAGCTTCCGGGTGCAATGCGTGGCTGGGCGTTTCTTTTCCTCTTGAAGGTGTAGCAATGGCTGGAGTTTGATATGTGCTTAATTGTTGATATTTTAATTATTTTCACTTAGCGATTATTGATACAAAAATGATTAAGATACTCACTTTAATTCATATTCGATTTTAGGTACAATTTGGAAACAAAGAAATTAAAGTGAGTCAAAAGTATCCCATTTGGGACATTTTCCGAAGATTATTACTCATTTGTCTTCATGGAGTGGACAAAGAAAATTAAAAGGCAAAAATTGGAAGACAAAGAAGAAGAAAAATGTAAACTTGGAAAATTATTAGAGTGGAAAGCATGCTGTGTGTCTTAAAAACGCACACATCAAGGAGTAGGCACGTGGAATTAGAGAGAAATTAAATCATGTGAGGATGGCCAAAGTGGGAGGTGACAATTAATTTAAATCAAGTGGAGATAAGGCACAAGCTTGAGGCGCCATCGTGGAAGCATAGTGGAGCAAAATAAATCAAATGGGAGAGTAGGCAATTAAATGGTCCATCGAATCAATAGCTTCGGACACAATAAAGTGGAGCAAGACAACAAGAGATGAGTGACGTTTTTAAGATCAGCCAAGGCAGCAAAATAGATCAATAGAGGCCAGCGTGTGGGAGAGCAAGGAGAGCGTTAAACGTGGACCAAGGGATTTGCTCCTAAGCAAATTAAATTAGGAACGTAGGAGGAAGCAAGGAATTAAATACAAGAGAGACACGTATAACACGGATATGAGGGGACAGCGCGAAGAACAACGAAATTAAATAGGCAGAAACAAGCCAAAAGATGAGAGAGCAGCTGGGAAGAGATGGCAGTGCTGAAACAAGGGCAACAATACAATGTAAGGAGCTGAGTGGCGGCGCTGGCACAAAGGGAATAAAAAACGGAGAACATAAGAGAGGAGAGGCCGAAGGTTTTAAGAGGGATGTGACCTTTATTGGTTGCATCACAAGCACAGTATCGGTGAGATAGAAATTAAGCTACAAAAGAGAGGTTTTGGGGATTAAGTCAAGAGCTGGAGAACGGAAGTGTCGCAAAATAGGAGACGTGGGTGGCTTGTCTGGCGCTAGATGCAGCTGAAGTCGGCAGCAGACTAAGAGCTTGCGTTAGTGAGAAGAAACAAAAAGGGGATTTCTTGTTAGGGATTTTTGGTGGACTATAAAATGGAGGCTGAAGGTATTTTTTGGAAAATACCTATGAAAGGCTAAACGTCCCAATGCCGGTTCGGAGGTAAA
>JAOSBM010163681.1:0-11031 GCA_027568955.1 Erythroxylum tenue | reverse complement strand
AGTCCATTTTATCCTTCCTTATAGGCTTATGTTCTTTTAAACTTAAGTGTCTTGCCAAAAATATCCTTGAACATTCTTACATAAAATTTTCTTCTAGAAAAAATGTTCTCTGTTGTCTTAAGCTTCTAATGACACCAAAATCATTCAATTTGGTTTAGAAATTCGAAAATTGTAATCCAAACATTTCAGATTGTTGTTAGACTGAAACAGTACACTATACCCAACTTCTACCTAAAATTTGAAAGTCTTAGAGACTGAATTACAATTCACTGTCTTCAGATGATTTGTAATGCTATGTCTTTGTTTTACCATAAGTCAGAAATCATCTCATTTGGAGCTCCACAGATCAAGATATCATTAAAATACTGAAACATGATCAGTAGAATAACACCAGTTCATATTATTTAAGCGCAGACTCACTATACCCGTCCCACTTTTTTCACTCAATCTTTCTCAATTCATTTCATATGGCTATGATTTTATTTGAGATGTATAGCAATGTATTAAGAGTCCAATGGTTCAAGAATCAATCAAGTCATTTGGGTATCTAGAGAAGAAGTTATGGCCAAAGAATCAAATCTAGTTTTGTCCTCAATCATATTGAACTTGTCTTGGGACAATTGGCCTAACTTTCCCTACTGATGTGAGATTTAGATTTTGTTTAGATGGTTTGAAATATAACTTCAAGATCTACAACTTTTATAAAGACTTCAAAGACAGATTATATTTTCTAGGGGGATAAAAATAGGAATAGACAATATGTCGTCATTTATAGATGTAGTGACATCATCAGACGATACATGATTGGGAAAATTGCCATAACTTTCCCTACAATTTTCTGATTAAG
The DNA here is from genome assembly GCA_027568955.1 of Erythroxylum tenue. Lineage (NCBI taxonomy): Eukaryota > Viridiplantae > Streptophyta > Magnoliopsida > Malpighiales > Erythroxylaceae > Erythroxylum > Erythroxylum tenue. Next base: position 10,184 of record JAOSBM010163681.1, on the reverse strand, counting down.
TGTTATTTGGATGGTTGGAAAGATAACTTCAAGATATAAAACTTTTATGAGACCTCGAATACAAATTGTACTATCTAAGGGGTCAAAAATAGGAACAGACGATATGATTTCATTTATAGATGAAGTGACATCATCAGACAATATAGGATTGGGAAATTACCATAACTTTCCCTATAGATATTGGATTAAAGTTTTATTTAGATGGTTAGAAAGAGAACTTCAAGATCTACAGCGTTCATGAAGACCTTAAAGACAGATTCTATCTTTTGGAGGATCAAAAATGGAACAGAAGATAGGTACAGACGAAAAGTAGACTAATGGAAAAAGATTGATGAATGGGGGAAGTTGCCATAACATTCCCTAAAGATATTATTTTAGGGTGTTATTTAGATTGTTAGAAAGAACACTTCAAGATCTACAACTTTCATGAAGACCTTGAAGACAAATTCTATCTTCTGAAGGATAAAAATGGAACAGAAGATAGGTACAGACGAAAAGTAGACTAATGGAAAAAGACAGATGAATGGGAAAAATTGCCATAACTTTCCCTATAGTTATCGGTTTGTGGTGTTCTTTGGATGGTTCGAAAGAGGACTTAAAGAGCTACAACTTTCATGAATACCTCAAAAACAAATTCTATCTTTTGAATGGTCAAAATGGAACAGAAGATAGGTCAGGCAAAAAAAAAAAACACAAGAAGTAAAACATAGAAGATATGATGTCATCACAGACCTTGTGACATCATCACAGAAGAAGAAAAAGCAGAAGAAGCAAAACATAGAAGAAAGCAAAAAGTAGAAGAAGCAAAACATATAAGATATGACATCATCACAGACTATGTGACATCATCACAGAAGAAGCAAAAAGAAGAAGAAGCAAAACATAGAAGATATGATGTTATCACAGACCATGACAGAAGAAGCAAAAAGCAGAGGAAGCAAAAAGCAAAAGAAGCAAAACATAGAAGAAGCAAAAAGCAGAAGAAGCAAAACATAGAAGATACGACGTCATCACAGAATAAGTAAAAAGCAGAAGAAGAAAAAATCAGAAGAAGCAAAACATAGAAGATATGACGTCATCACAGACCATGTGACGTCATCATAGAAGAAGCAAAACATAGAAGATACAACTTCACTCTTGAACATCTTCCCTCATGAGGACCATAACTTTCAGCTCAGATGTCCAAAAATTTCATACTATATACCTTTGGAAAGATAAAAGAAAGACCTACAACTTTTTAAAAGACACATTTTCCTAAGTCAGCCTAAATTAATCTGGATTTTCCCCCAAAGTCAGAACGAGAATTTTACATTCATCTCCCAATGTACTGCACCTAGTTCTCAAATTCATGGCAAAATTTAAGATTCTTATAAAGATAGAATTTAAATTCGATGTCTTCATAATAAATGTAGCCATATGTTTCTAGTTTAATCCAAATTAAGAATCATCTCGTTTGGATAACTAGAGAAAAAGTTGTGGCTAAAAGACTGAATCATACTCAGTGAACATTTTCTAGATCAACTACCAATTTGTTTCAAAATCTTTCCTTAACACAACTCATACCAAGATCACCTTTACTACTTCATTTAATTCTCATTCTCAACTTCATTTCAAATCAATATCATCCATAAGGAAATTATAGTCCATGATTACTCATGAGCACTAATAACAGAACATACACATATATACCTATCCTTCATCAACTTACTACACATATTCAACTTTATTTTGGCTTTCATTTCACTTCTAACTTTCACCTTAATTCTTCCCATTTTAAAATCTCTTATCCACCAAAAACACCATAGAAAATCATGAATTTATACACATTTCTCATTTCCTACTTTACTATTGTCTATCATTTCTTGGTTCAAATGTTTTTTCATTCATTTGTTCTTTACTCATGAATAATCTCCAAAATTTTCTCATTTAATAGTTCTAATCTTTTGAGAAAAGTTCAGGGTCCAATAGAATCAGTGAAGAAGAAGGTTAAGAAGCGCGAAGAGTAAGAAAACCCCAACATAGCACAAAAGAAAGAGAATCCAGGGGGTTTTTACAATCCTTACAGTATAAATGGAGTCAACATAGACAGGGCATTCACGAATTTGGGAGCAAGTATCAATATGATGCCCTACACCTTTAGTCAAAAGTTGGGGTTAGGAGAGTTAGTACCCACAAAGTTATTAGTAAAGACGACCGACAGAACAGTACATCAACTGAAGGGGATCATTAAGGATGTGCAAGTACAGATTGATAATTTTACTTTTCCCATAGACATCTATATATTGGATATTGGAGAAGATATGGAAACTCCTATGGTTCTTAGACGACCATTCTTGGCCATTACTCGCTCAATCATTAATGTTGATGGGGTGAACTAACTCTGAGGGTAGAAAAGTAGCAAATAACCTTCAAGGTGTCAAAGAGAGACAATAGTCCTACTGTACCTCCAATTAATGTCAAGGAACTCGAACCTCGAGGGAAATGGGAAGATATTGAAGATCCTGGGGGTGCCTTCAGAAAGAAGCGATCGGATAAAAGGAGAAAGAAGGAAAGCCACAATGAAGGGGGAATTAAGGGCATGGAAGCTCATGGGAAAATTGTTAGATTAATGACTGCACTGCCATTGTACCACTCATTTGAACCACCATGAGCAAAAGAAGGGTGTCGAGCTACCGACGTTAAAAGAAGTGCTACATGGGAGGCAACTCATGGAATTTTAATTTCCTTAAATTTTATTTAGAAAGTTTAAATTCGATAATTAGGATATTTCGTTTTCAAATAAAATCGAAAGGCAATGGACATCCACGTGAATTCTATGATCGATGAAGTAAGCAAAAAGAGGTGAAAGAGCCACAAGGAGTTAAGAAGTGATTTTGTAACGTGGAGAAGGGTGCAAGAAGAAGAGAAAAAATTAAAATTGGTGATAAAATTCAGGCCACGATCGTGGCCTGCGGTAAGGTAAAAATGACAGAAAAGTGCATTTCACTTAAAATTTTACCATTTTACCATCCAATCACCTATAAATACATTTCTAACTTCACTTTTTCTCTCACTTCATTTTCACTTTATCTCTCAAAGCACTCTCACTTTTCTTTATAAAATTTCAAACCTCAAAATCTCTTTCGACTTTCACTGACTCACAATCTAATATGTCGCGCATCAAGCAAACAGTAAAGCATGATCAATTAGCAGGACGCGCACAAGTATTGGGACGAGGGAAGAGAAACAGAGCGGCTAAGTATGAAGCACCTTTCTCGATCTTCTCGGATGAGGAAGGTACTCATTTCCATTCGCTTCGTAGTAAACAAATTATGGTTCCAACATACTTTCACTTTGAAACTTTAGATAGATTAGAACTATGAGATAAGGTCGAGAGCTTAGCTGAGAAAATGCAATGGGGTCAGTTCATTCAATTTCAATTTCCAGTATACAAAGAACTGACCTTAGAATTTTTTTTACATCTCTTTAATATGAATCCAACAAACCTAGGGAACTATGGTTTAGGTTGCAGAGACAACCTTATGGGCTTGATTATGCACCATATATGAAATTTGTGGGTTGAGAGTAGTCCGTAGTGGATCAGCACGACGATTTTTGTGTCAGCCCCTACATCACATAACTAACTGGGTTATAGTATTTTGACGCTAAGAATGCACACAACAATATTATTAGGAGTCATGAACACTTGCTGATGCAAAAATTCAAGTGCCAAACCGTTTTTTGACAAAACGAAAACTAACAAGTATTTGACGAAGGAACTATTTATGTTGTGGTGCATAGATCATAGCATCCCAATTTGCACAGCCACCCACATCTTTAATGCAATTATTGCTGCTAGTAAGCAAAGGAGCAATAATTTAGGTATGGGTTATTTAGTTTTGGCCATGATTAACTAGTATGGAGTTGAGTGCAATGGACTTACAGTCTACCATCTGGAGTTCATGAACCACCATCATCTATGGCGGGCTGAAATCCTGAAGTCCTATAATATATGGAACTTCGGGATATTAGTGCCAAGACACATGTCAAAGGAAAGACTGGTCAAGCAAGCTCAAGCGCCCAACAACAACAAGAAGAGGATTCGTGCAGTGAAGAGTCCGAGGAGGAAGAAAATGTAGAAGAACCGAGCTGGCAGAAGGTACTGGACGTGATCTCTGCAAATAGCAAGGGAATCATGGATACACTAGCGGAGAACTCCAAAAGGATGAATAAGATGACCCGAATGCAACAATGCCAGAGCTGGGACATACGTCGTATTCATCGCTATTTTGAGGCTCAGGGCGTTCTGTTGCCACCTCTAACCCCATCACCATAAAACTTATTCTAACCCACTTTCTTTTGTAAATTTCGTCTTGATTTTTCATTTTTATTCCTATTTTATTTTTATTTTTATTTTATCACTTTTGCTTACTTTAATTTATGTTTCTTTTGCCTTTATGTGGTTATTTGTCCCTCTCTCACATTGTGGACAATGTGTTGTTCAAGGGAGGGTTATGTGTTTTATTGAATGTGAATTTTGCATATGATAGTTGTTCGGTTGCATTTTGTGAATCGTGTGAATATGTCAATGGCTTAGATGGATTGAAATTGATTTAATTTTGAACATGGTCTATTAGGTAATTGGGAATTATTAGCTTGCAAAATTGGTGAATTGGGGGTTCTTTAATTAAATGTATAGCTTAATTAGGATTTAGTGTTAAGTGTAACCCTCTAAATTTTCACATTCATTCATAATTTGAGGCCTTTTAACTTAAGTAGCTTAGCTAGTATTTTTTTTATTGAAATGAGTAGCTAAAGCAATAAGGTGGCCAATAAAATAAAATAAAAAGTGTTGTTATTTTTTAAAATAAATACCTATTCCGCTGGCCTTTGGGTTATGAATAGAGCTAGTAGCCAGTTGAGAATGTGATACAGATGAGTAACCGGATCGACACACACCACAAATGTATGTCTTCGCGTAAAAAGACAAGAATGACATTCTAACCAAGTAGCTAAAAAAATGACTTAGTTGAGTAACCGGACAAACTTTCATTACCAATGTCTAAGTAAAATGACTAAATCCACGTTTATAAAGTGGAAATAAAAATAAAAATTGTTTTCAAATAAAAACTACTGAACTTCTAATAGTTTGACTTTTTATGAGAACATACTTAGGATTAGTTACAGAGTTGAACGACCAAAGAATTATTAATGAGTGTGTGCAATTGAAAAGGGTGAACAATTTATCACTTGAGTCTGGATTAATATGTATATTTAGTCAAACCCCAAGACATGAATTATGCACGTTAATGATTTGAAATGACTTGAATGATTTTATTTTAAATTAAATTTATTTCATAAAGTTGAAGCCATTGTCTCATTACTGCATTGTGTGCTGTGTAAATTTTTTAGTATTTTTTGTTATTTTACTTGAGGGCAAGCAAATGTTTAAGTGTGGGGATGTTGATAAGTGTGAAATACGTCATGTTTTAAGGTATTGTTTGATATGTGTTTATCTGTTTATTCGATTGTTTAGTATATGTTTTCAGTAGAATTGTGTTAGTTTGTGAATTATTTGTGTTTAAGTGTTTTTGTGGGTTAGTACAAGCATTTGAGCTAAATTATTATGTCTTTGAGGTACCTTGATGTTTTTGTTCGTATTTTAGGGTCAATAGCGAAGAATGGAGAAGTTTCGGAGAGACTTAGACCAAAACAACGACCCACGATCGTGGCCCATCCGCTAGGATCATGACAGAAGCGAGGGAGATAGCCCACGATCGTGACAGAAACATCAGACTTGGCCCACAATAATGGCTTGCCTGCCACGATCATGATATAAAGCTTATAAGTGGCCCACGATCGTGGCTTGCGTCGGGCAGACGTGCAGACACACAAAAAAGTCAACTTTTGAGGGATTTTTTAAACCTTTTCGACCTCGAAAAAAACCCTGGGGCTGTGATAAACACATCAAGTATAAAAAGAAGAAGACAAAATAAGAGAGGAGCTTCTTGCATCATCCGCCACTAACGAAACGCTAAAGAGAGTTCTTCAAGACGTCTAGAAAGAGACGAAGGAAGAGAGATGCGGAGAAGAAGCCTACGTGAAGGACTTCCCAAAACAGGAGGTTTCTTGTCATTGCTACCTCCATCATCCCTTTAGATCTATTTTCCAGTGTATTTCCATTATTATTTATGTATAGAATTGGAATATCTGTTGATATAGGATTTACAAATGTTGAGGATTGTCTAAACTCACATTCGAGTTGTTTTTATCTTTGATCCAATAAAATTTTGATTTTTTATGTTATTTGGGTTAATTGTGATTGATTTCTGCAATTTTATAAATCAGTAATAGACTGAGAGTGTGAAATGATGAAAAATGATTAAATTGAGATAACGAGAGTTAAGTAATTTAATAAGAACGAAGAATCAATCAAATCGGTAATTATGTGATGAGAAATCTCACATAGGTTTCTGGTAGTCTAGCAGAAAACTTCAGATCTAATTAGGGTTTGGATAAATTGCGAATTGAGAAATTGTAATTTTCCATAATTTGATTAGGGCTTATAATTAAGGGCTTTTGGTTATAACTCAAGAGAGAGTAATCAACCCTAGGATAGTTCAAGGCTAATAATACGAAATTTCATAATTAATTAGGTTAGTGTTGAAAATAGATAAAAATTTCCCCTTTCTCTCTATTGGTAGCCTCTTAGGTTGATTTTTGGTGTTTGCATTGCAAGTTGTTGATTTGTGAATATTTTGAGGTTAATTCTTGATTTGAATTGGTTGATTTAATTAATTGATTGGATTGCGTTATTGTTTTAGTTTAGTTGAATTGAAATTTTTGCGATTAGTTTAGCCTTATAATTTAGGATTAAATTAGGCCTCCTCGTGGGATTGACACCTTAGGTATTATGCAAATGACCCGTCCGTTTGCGAAATATTGCGGTTAAATATTAAAACTTACTTATATCGAAAAATCGCGATCAGTTCCATTTTCTCTTCATTCCTTTTATTAAATGTATAAAGTATAGATGCATTGTATGAGAATGGATTTCGGGTTGTTGATAATGTTCTAACTCTCCTTTGGGATTTTACTTTGAGTTAATGTTGATTTAGTTATTTTGTGTTTATTAGTTTAGGTGTTGTGATTGATTAATGTATTTGCATGTTTCAATAACAAACTGAGAGGGTGAGCTAGATAAAAATGATTAGATCATATTAATGAGAGTTAGGTGATCTAATTAACCGCTTAATTAATCTAGTCGGTAATTTCATGGAGAGAGATCCCATGCGAGACCTGATTGTTTATTACAAGGCTTTAGAACTAATTAGATTTGTGGGTAATTTGTGAATTGAGAGATTGCAAGTTCCATAATTCGATTAGGGTTTACAATTTAAGGTTTAATGGTTATAACTCGAGAGAGAGTAATCAACCTTACAACCGTTTAGAGCTTGCACCTCGTAAACACATAAATGGCTAGATTAGGATTAATGATAGGTAAAATCGCCTCTCTTATAACTTGATTAACTCTCTTGATGGGTTTCCATTGTGACCTATGTAACTGATCGGTTTTTGCTTTACAATTTGTGAATCAATTTCTCGTATTTACTTTTCGTGCTCACTTGTGTAGTTTTCATTTCTTTTTATTGTTTTCTCTTAGCCTTAAATAACATAGAATTAGATTAGTCCCCCTCCTTGTAGGATCGAAACCTCTTACACTATAGTTGCGACCCGTGCTCTTGCGGTACTAAAAGGTTTATAAATTTTAAAGCTTGAATGACACGATCATAAGGGTTGGTGGGGAGGAAGAGGATGCTGAAGTGTTTGAGGGCAAAGGAGGAAAATCATATAGGTGGAAGGTGAGATGTCAGTCATTATAAGAGTTTAAGCTAATTTTGGTAACGTAGCAACGGTGCAAAAGTTGGTTTAGAGTGTGTTCGTTAAGTAATGGTAAGAAAAGTGCGTGGGAAAATATTTTATGGGAGAGAAAGAAAATGATATCACTGGTGATGCAAGACCAGAAGTTAAGATGCAGATGGTGGTGGATAGGAAGAGTAAGCAAGAGGAGAAGAGGAAAATAGTTGAAGATGGTGACGGGTGAAGGGTGAAGGAAGAGGTGTTAAACCAAACTACTCCTATAAGAGGGAGGAGGCCCTCTCTCTATATTTGAAACTCTAAGGCTAAAGCTCAATTTGGTTATTCTTAAAGGTAAATTTTATGGTTATGGTAATTTTTAAAGAAATAGGCTAAAAGAAGTTGGTAAAACTAATGTCTGCATTATATTAACACTTCTAATTTTCACAAATATGGTTTCAACGTGCATAATAAAAGTAAGTTCTAGAATTATCTTACTATGGGATGATAACACAAATGAAAGAGGAACCATGTTACATATTTTGAAACTTGCCACGTGTAACAACAATCAAACGCCAGCAAATCTAATGCACATAATTATAGTACACGAGCAAAAGCAAAAACAGGCACACAAATGCACAGTGAAGATAAAGCCTCAGTGAATGATTGTGCTGAGACGCTAGGAGATTCGTCCGATTGACTTTATTTCTCCTTTTAATGTCGATGAGTTTGTCGTATGCGCACCATGGGAAACTTATGAAATGATCACGGTTCATACCCTCATTGTAGCGACCCCAGAAACTAGGATGATATGTGACATGATACCATGCTGATGCTTTTGCAAATAATTCAGGCTCTAAATCGCTTCCATTTTCACTGAACCAGCGGTTTGCCTGCTTCCTCAGCGACCTTACAGCAAACATTATTGAATCGAGATCCCTTTTTCGATCAAAAGATTTCGACGTCTTCAAGATCCATCCACTGAGTATTTCAGCTTCAGTTTTGATCCCGTAATAATCCATCAGGTTCCCCAACTGTTTATCATATTCAGTTTTGTAATGGAAGGCCTCATCGACATACTTCTCAAAACCATCTACTTCCATATCATGGTCATAGGAACGCCATGCCGCTGCTTTAGTGAAAGGTATTACGGGACTTGATTCTGGTGCTGCGTCTTTTACAGCTCGGAAAAGCTTCCCAATCACATTGTCTGATATATAGGTAGGCTTATCAGGCTTTTCCATGAAATCTGGATATTCTTTGACACGAAGGTTTGGTGGAATCTTCGCGGGCACACCAGTTTTTGGGAAGTCTACAGCTATGGAAGATAGCTTTGCAAGATCCACACATGGTTTACTCAGTGCCTTGGAGCTCTCCTTATCTGCATGGACCGTGTGTGCATTACAGATGATCCCTAAGCTGTCATTGAGTATGTAATCCGTGAAATACTCCTGGACTTCCTGCAAAATATCAGCAAAATAGAAATCGATTCAAGTATAGTTCTGTGCTTATAAGAATTCTCAGGAGCAATTCCAACACTCTTAGTTATAATGTTATAATGTAACTAACTACTTTTCCCAACCTTTAGATTAATTATCTGCGTAAAAGTATTATTAAAGACACCTAAATCTTTATGATCGATACCAATATTCATTTTTAGAACCTAAACCAGAATGTCAAGCTTTTCATTGCGAAAACCAACTCTTCTAATAGCTCGTCCCTTTTCTCCATCAAAACGGAAGTGGCAAATCCGGATGTTCAACCAGTACCAATATCAGATAATCAATCTCTATCTGCATCCTTCTTCAGTTTATAATTAAACAGCAATCAATCAGAGGATTTGTTTACCTTTTCCCTGTTTACAAAACATTGATTTTGGCAGGATGAAGAGCTATGTGTGTCTGGTATCCTAAATTGACGAATAGTCCAGTAACCCTGTGCTATCTATATGCTTGATTGGTAAGACCAATCAATTCTGTTATTTAAAAACTAACCCAATATGCAGTGATTCATGAAGAGAAACAAGTTATAAAGTTGAAAGATACAGTGATTACAAATAACAAATTGAAATGACAAAGCAAAGACTAAGTTCGTGAAGAGATGAGAAGTAATGCTCGAAGACACTAAGAGAAGGTAAAAATGAGGGCAAGGATATTCTAAATGTTAAAAGGCTGCTGAAAGTACCTTAACTGTGACATCATGATCTAAAACGATACTTGGAGGTGCTGTATAATCCATAGGTGGCTTCTGCATAGGAGGAATCAGTTTTCGGTCCCAACAGACAAAGTAAACATCCCCATCTAAATCACTTCCCGAACATTCATTTGGGTGAGGCCTGATTAATGATC
>JAOSBM010163594.1:0-11039 GCA_027568955.1 Erythroxylum tenue | reverse complement strand
CTTTCTTCTTTCTTTTCATTTATACAGAATGCCATGACAGATATCAAGGCATAACATGATCAAAATCATAATTTACTATATCAAATATCATGCTTCTTTCACGGTATAACATAATCAAAATCATTATAAATTTTCAACAAATCATTTTCAAAAAATTAATCACATGTTCAATCAAAAGGTTATGCATCTTTCAATGCGTAACATAAAACACATATTCACACATAGGCAAGGATTTGCCCAATCACACAATAACTATAAATACATCACCCACCTGGATTTCCTTGCTTAAAGACTTGACTTGCTCAAAATGCCTCTTCTCTTGTTCCTCTTGTCTCTCTTGATCCCTTCATTCTTTCACCAAATGAAGGGATCTTTAGCTCAAAAGAAAGCTCTTCTCTTCCTCTACCTTTTTCTCTTTTTGAACAAACTCAAAATCTCTCTTGAAGGCTAACACAACTGAAATCCTAGCTTGTTTCTCATGGTACGTGAAGTTCATCTAATTCATTGTTCCATACCAAGGTATCTTATATGAGAATTAATGTATTTTGGTGCTACTTATGATCTATTCTATTTAGGATAGTTTAGTCGGTAGTACTTTGATACAGTATGAAACATATGGAAATAGTTGAGTAAGTCAATAAAAGATTCGTTACACTAAAGTAATTAGAGAGAATATTCCATTATTCTTAATTAGTAGTAATTTAAAAAATCCTCTAACCAAAGTAAATTGACATTTGAAAAGGTATTTTTAAATATCAATTATAAATTAATTACTAACAAAATTGGATTTAAAAGAGTGGATATTATAAACATATTCTATCTAATTGAAACATTGAATAATGAAAAGATTAAATTATACATCATAACTATGTATGGACAGGTTAAGTCAAACCTCTTTAACATTCATAATATTTTGATGATCAGACATCAGTCTCGATCTATGATTATAAATTATTTACTACTTCTAATTATGAATTAGAATTATAATCTATAATTATTGGCAACATATTATGAACCTAGTAGGTGACATATAAAGAGTAGTTAAAAAGAGAAAAACTAATTTGAATTCAACTGGACTTAATTTTGAAGTTTAAGAAACTTTAAAGGTCAAATATGAGATATTTGATTTTACTAAAATTAAATTAAATTATAATTAGAGTTTGAGTTTGAGTTTGAGTTTGATTATAATTGAAATATTTAATTTTAATATAAATAAAACCCTAAAGCTTTTTTTCTTTATATAGAAAATTAGTCTAAGGGAACTACCACTCTTACTTATTTCCTGTCAGAGCGTTGATTTTCTTTTTAATGCCTATGGATACTGTTAGAGGCTACACATTCAAATAGCTTGCGATTGAAACCTCAAAATGTTTTTTAAAAAAAAGTTTTAACAAGAACTTTGAGTCATGCTTATTATGATCTGATGGAAAATCATAAAAATTTTATTTTTCTTCTGCACCCGTAGTTTGATCACAATTGGTTTCTTAACAGTAAGAGATTCAAGGTGGAAACTCCTATTTTATATCTTTACCTGATAAATTTAAATTAATAAAATATGTAAATGCATGCTACTTCTAATGACGTACTAAAATATCACTAACATTATTGCTTGACCAATTTTGAGAAATAAATAATTAACTCTAGTAAAAATCCACTTGACACTATAAAAAATATTAATAATCAATTAATTGAAATAAAATTAAAAGATCCTATAAAGGAGATCAATATTAAAATAACATACCATATACACAACAAGATGTACAAGAATTTATTACTGAATGTTCTGAATTATTACAAAAACAATTAATCTCACTAGCACAAGTAAACATTCAGCCCCGGTCTTTTATGTAAATAACCATTCTGAACAAAAACGTGGTAAAAGAATAATGGCAATTAACTATAAAGAATTATATAAAGCTACTATAGGAGATGCATATACATTACCTCGAAAAGATTATATTATTAGTCGATTAAAAGGACATCATTGGTTTACTACACTAGATGCATAATCAGGATATTGGCAATTAAGATTACACGAAAATACAAAACCACTAACAACCTTTACTTGTCCACCACAAAAATATTACCAATGGAACGTATTACCTTTTGGATTAAAACAAGCCCCTAGAATTTATCAAAGATTTATGGATAATAACTTAGAAGGATTAGAATAATTTTCACTAGCCTATATAGATGATATTATTATTTTTCAAATAAAAATAAAGAAGATCATTTACAAAAAGTAAAACAAGTCTTATCTAGATGTTAGCATAAAGGATTAATTCTCAGCAAAAAGAAAATTAAATTAGCACAACAAAAAATCAAAAATTTAGTTATAGAATTTTATAATGGAATTTTCAAATTACAACCTAACATTCTTGAAAATTTACATAATTTTCCTGACACATTTAAAAATATAACTAAGGTTCAAAAATTGTTAGGCTTATTAAATTATATATCTAATCAAGGATTTCTTAAAGATCTAGCCAAAGCAAGAAAACAATTACAACTTAAATGTAGTACAAAAACTCAATGGACATGGACTGATGAAGATATAAAAACCGTAAAATTGTTAAAAAATCTTTGTAAAGATTTACCAGCATTATATAATTATAATGCTAAGGATACATTAATTGTACAAATAGATGCAAGTATTGATACATGGGTTGGCTGCCTTTTGGCATAACCACCCAATTCAAGAAATATCTTTTATGTAAATATATCAATGGGACTTTTAATTCCACTGAAAAGAAATATCCTATTCATGAAAAGGATACATTTTATGTATTAAAACATTAAGAAAATGGAAAATTGATTTTTTACCTGTTGAATTTCATATTCAAATAGATTCTAAGTATTTATGTGGATTTACCATATATAACATTTAAACTAATTAAAATCAAGGGAGATTGATTAGATGACAGCTCGAATTAAATCAGTACAATTGTCAAATTAATTATATCAAATCTTCTAGTAACAGTCTTGCAGATATATTAACAAGAGAATGGAAACAACTATCCTCAGGCTAAAGGAATCACTCATAAAAAAAGAAATGAGTTAACTGATCATCAACGACAAGTAGGCACTGTAACAAAAGAAATCAATCAGTTACGAGCCACCGTTACTATTCTTGAAAAACAAATATCCAATGACCAACTACAACTAGTGTCCAAGCACCAAACATTCATCCAATAACACCTCAACAAATTATCCAAACACTTTTACCCCTTTCTTAAAAAAAAGTTGACTTCAAGGAAACCAAGACATATGCCATTTTTAATGGACCCATGACCGATATCAATGATGAATGGCATAAAGCTGTTGTTCACATCACAAGTCTTCCATTATTCATCAAAACTATAACACCCGTATTGAAGCAGAAAAAGCCTTAGTAGAATTTAGAGAGCCTTCTTTACGACCTCAATATAAACAAATCCTTGAAAAACAACCAACCTCCTCTTCAATAAAAATCCTTGGAAAACCCATTAACATGGAAAAAATCAATTTCATCCCTACTAAAGCTCTCAAGGAAGAAATGAAAAAGATAACCTCTGAAATATTTTACGACTATTTTCAAGCATCAAATGATTGGAAAGAAGATCAGAAAATATTCCAGTATTACCCTCAGAACCAAGGACGTTATGGACCAAAAGCAATTATCTTCCCTGAAGCAGATGCACTCACCACTTTTCACTTCTTTCAAAATGGATTAGTGGATACCATTTACCTAACAAATTTAACCATCCTTTCATAATTTTCCACCGGATTTATTCTTGCGGTTAAAAATTACAAGGAGAGATTTGCTAAACAAAGAGAAATATTTATTAAAGTATTTAGCAGTTATCCTATTTTTAAACAAGCAGAGACCCTTACAAAAGTAGACGTACAGTTACCCCGTCTAGCATATATACAAATTAGCATCAGCAATGGCATGTACCCTCCTATTAATGACCTTCTGAAATATGAATTTGAATGGGAACTCATTAATCAATTAAATCTTCAATGTCTCGAAGAGTCTATCAACAAAGTCTCAAAATTCCTCAGGAATCACCAATCAAATTGAATTACAGAGGTGTCAATATGTTAATGACCTCTACCTACAAAACACCCATTTCCAATGAATCATTCCAACACATAAAACAGTTTGAAGCATCTTTTTCAACAATTTTTGGAATATTCAATGAATTATCAAATCAATGGAAGGAGGTCATCTGTCAACAATTACATTAACATTCACAACACCACTATAATTATTCTCCTTCTGCATCACAAAAAGAAAAAGAAGGTGGAGACAGAGATGAAACTCTTCAGTAGATGCCATCATCGAAGAATAAAGAAAAAGTTAAAAGTAGATTCTTCCTGTCTGCCATCAACTTTAATTATGTAATTTTACTATTTATCATATGAAGTAGGTAAGTAAATTCGACCAAAAAATAAAAGAAAAATTTGCTATCCTTGTTCCCATATAATGTAAGCTCTGGGTATAACTCAATGTGAAAAAATAAACTCCTAGTTTCCATACTCCTATCTAGTCTCTAAACTTCTCACTTTAGCCTAAGAATTGGTGTTTAAGAGAAAACAAGATAACAAGGTTTGTTTACTTGCGCCTTTATCTTTTCATCATTTATCATCTATTTTTATTAATAATTATTTATTTTTTAAAACCCATTATTATCTTTTCATATGCTAGTTTAACTCATTTAGATAAAAACATTCTTATAGATTTTCTTAATGATTGTTTGATCTATAAATTTAACAATATTCTTATCAGCTTTCTTCTTTACAAAATCTATTATTAATGCCTATTTGTGCTATTTGTAGATCTATTCATTTATATATTATACATATGGAAACAAAACTAAAAATTAGCCAGCAATGCATCAAAATCTTTACCTCAACATATACCTTTCTTATATCTATTAATGTTTCTATAAATACTCTTCAGGCATTTCAAAATATTATTAATAATCATAAAACTTTATATCATTAAGAAAAAGAAGAAATAAAACAACTTTATAAACGTTTTCAGGAACATTATCAAACTCATATATGACTAACTATTGTACTATCTATAATCACTTATATACTGACATTATGAATTTTGAAAGTTTAGTATCCCAATATAAAATAGAAAAAATTATTATAAAGAACGATATAATTATTTACAATTTTTCATTAATAATAATGGATTAATAACTATTAAAGAAAAACTTGATATTACTACTAATCTTTATAATTCATATAGTCAAGATTTACAAAATACGAATAATCTATTAACTAAACATAAAAGACTTTTTCATTAATATGTCATAAATAACAACAGATAATATCTTAGATGTAGATACTTTAGAATTAAATGAATCTACTGGAATTTTTCATATTAATACATTATTATAAAATAAAAAACAAAAACAAATTGCCAAAACATAGTTAAACCTTAAAAATGGACAACATATTAATAATCATCTCATTAAAAATATAATAAATCGTAAAAATATTATTTATTTTGGAAAACTAATTCATGAAACACCTATCATAATAGACCAATGTAATGGACATATCCGTATAAATCTAATAGATCAAGAACAAATTTATAAACAATTACAAAAAATTCTAGACGAAAAACGACATAAAATAGGATATATACATTTATCTTCTATTCAAATTTTATTAAAATCTACTTTCTAAGAAGGAATATATTTTCCAATATGAATGACTATTATAAACGAACGCATGAATAATTTAAATGATCAAGTGATAGGAATAATGAATGGAAATTTAGCTTATGGAAAAATAAAGTTTAATACTCGTTTAAAGTTAGGAATCCCTTTACAATCACATAATTTAGATGAAACTATTACTATTGCTTATAAATTCTATATAGGACAATACCTTTTTCAATTACTTATCATATTAGTTATTTTTTAACTAATTCACATCATAGTATTGAATTTAAAAATACAGATAAAATTTATATTGACCAATTATTTAATGATGTAGCAAAAGTAGGTACTAATTTAAGAAAAAGAGAAATACCAGAAATAAAATATCCGATTAAATTATTAGAATCATTTGTTCCACGATTATCTTTATCTGAAAACAAATCCTTTAAAGAAAATTCTTCATTAAGATCAAAATTTGTAAGACTAGAAAGACCTATTAGATGTACTCAACCAGGAATAAGATTAGAAAAACCTATTAGAATTACTGAACCAAAAATAACAACTGAAAAAGAAGAAATAGACCAAAAACAACATCTAGACAAAGAAATAATTACTATTAAAAGTCAGCTTAAAGAATTAACAGAACACCTTAAAAATACTTTATGAGTATTACTAAACAATTATCTGAATTATTAGATAAACAAATAAACATTGAAATTCAATTAAAAGAAATAATTGCTATTATACTACCTTTAATTCAAAATTATAATAAATGTCAGAAATCATTATAACAAAACTATGAAAAATTATTAAAAATATTACATCCTATAGATACCAAACTTGATAAAATACTAAAATCAAAAGAAATAATGCCTGAATCAAAAGAAATAATGCCCGAAACAAAAATGGTATTAGAGCCATCTACTGCATCTAATAATATAACTTTAGCAAAATCATGGAGGATATATAAAAAGATATCAAAAATCAATTAGAAGAAATTACACATCTATTTAATAAATTAACACTAGAGCACAATTCTTTAAAAAATGAACTCATAAAACCTATAACCGACCAAGATGAAATTATCTATGGATATGAATCAGATCAAGAAATATATGTAGATCAACATAAAAATGAAGAACAACCAGAAACAAGTCAAAGTGGAGCAAAAAGAAAAAGAGATAAACAATCAAACTATAATTGGAATTATAAACCTATTGAAACAGAAGAATTAAATCGTTTTAGATATTATCAAAAAGATAATAAAATAAGAAAATTCTTTACAGAATATATATCAAAACACATAACCTTAAGACCAGATGGAATTCGTAATTTAGATTGTGTATTATCACAAGAAAAATTATTAATAGAATGGTCTAATAGATTAGCTTTAATAATACAACTAGAGAAACCTTTTGAAGGATTAACAAATATAAGTACCTTATGGAATTTTATTACTTATAAAACTACTGGAATTGTGTTAAAATTTTTATTAGATAACAAAATACGAATAAAAAATACTACTAAATTTCTTAATGCTATCGAACCAATAAAAGCATTTCATGTAGTTACTACTGAAATTTATAAAGAATTTATTGGAAAAGATGTAATTTCCTATTAACAAGAAATTGAAAATAAAGAAAGAAAAAAACGCCTTATGACAT
Organism: Erythroxylum tenue; assembly: GCA_027568955.1. Classification (NCBI taxonomy): domain Eukaryota; kingdom Viridiplantae; phylum Streptophyta; class Magnoliopsida; order Malpighiales; family Erythroxylaceae; genus Erythroxylum; species Erythroxylum tenue. The sequence continues at coordinate 3,712 of JAOSBM010163594.1, read as the reverse complement.
TTAAATAATATGCGATATTTGCTATTTAGAAGAATATATTTGTAGATTCAAAAAATATTATAATAAATTAACTCATACAGTACAAGAAATGTATATACAAATATTTATCTAAAAATTACCTTATCCAATAAATAAAACAGTAGAAGAATTATTTCTAATAAAACAAAATGCTAATTTCGTAGCTTATAATTTAGGTGGAGCTATTTTAATAACAAAAGAGGTATTGTCACAAAAATGTCTAGAAGCAAAATTACATTAAAAAATTAAGACATAAAGATATCCAATTATGCTATTATAAATATTATGAAGTTTCTCAACAATATGGATGTGAATTTCCTACCTATCAAAAACAAAGAAAACGACAAAAATACAATAAAACCCTCAAGGAAGCAGTCGTACTTTATCTCGTCTAGCATATATACAATTTGGCATCAGCAATGGCATGTACCCTCCTATTGATGACCCTCCGAAATATGAATTTGAATGGGATCTCATTAATCAATTCAATCTTCACTGTCTCGAAGGGATTGATGTACCTCTAGAGTTCTGACATAGTGATTAAGTGCTTTTCCCTCTTCTTCTCTTAGGTGCTTGTCATGAGGATTCCCTTCTAGTTTAGCTTGGAATTCCCCTGTACTCCTCCTTGCTTCCTTTATGTTGGTTTCAATATTGGGAGTTACATACTCTTTTAAGTTTTTTGAGCTCCTCTCTTATCCTTTATAGTTTCCTCATGCAGATGAACATCTTAGTACCAGTGTGATTAGTATTTAGCCCCTTCTTAAGGCATTCCCAAAACCTTCCACTCCAACCAGATAATTATTAAATCTGAATGGATACTTCCTTAGAGTAGACTTTCTTAGATTCTGAACTAGGATAAGAGTATGATTTGATAGTAGGTGACTCCTAAAATATGCTATACTCTCTGGAAAGGCCTGTAACCATGATTCACCTACCAAGGCTTTATCGAGTTATTTTCCTGATCAGCCATCTCCCTTCCTGTTTGTTTGTCCAAGCTAGCATAGCACCTTCACCTTTAAGGTCAGTGGTTTGGGTAGTTTCTATACAACTCCTGAGCTCATTTGAGTGGTTCCTCTAACAAATTACTTCCCCTATAGCCTCATTTAGACTGAGTATGCAGTAGAAGTCACTAATTATTAACCAAGAGCAGCTGATTGTTTCTCCCACTCTGCAAAAAGAGGTCCATAAAGGGTCTCTTTGAAATGTATTGTTAAAAGCATATACAAAAGATACCTGGTAGCTAATCCAAGAGTCCTTCATCTTGACTTTGACACGAATAAGTTGTTTCTCTATTCAAACAATTCACAGCTCCAAGGTTTTGGAGTCATAGGCTACTATAATCCTACCATTGTAGTGATAGCCAAGATTGGACATATATTCCCATCCTTCCCCCAAAAAAAAAAGCTTTCTAATAAACCAGTCAAGACAGGTTTGTTGTCATTTATGTAATTTGCAATCATTTGTTGTTTGTGAGGACTATTGGGTCTTTTAGTATTCCAACATAGGATTAACATTAGGAGGAAACATAGGTTGGAAAGCCCCTCTTTTTCTTGGCACTTTTCTTGGTCACCCTATGAAAATTCAATGCCTCCATTAAGTCTTCGCAAATAGCATTTATAGCAAATGAAGCTAGATGAAAATCGTATTATTGTCATCTAGGGGGGTTTGTCTTTTGGGGAGGTAGGCTCTGAGGCTGTATGGTCTACTTCCTGACTTATGCCCTTGGTTTCCTCTATGGATACTTCCTGATTTCCTGAGATAGCTTCTTCATGCTCTGTGTTGAGGGCTTGTTCCTCCACCTGGCTTATCTCTTTGGATACATTAAGTTCTTCTTGTGTGCTATGTGCTTTGCTTATCTCTTGATTTCCTTAGGAGCCTATATTCCTTCTTGTAGGTCTCTAATCTTTCTTGGGCATGGGAGCCACTAGTTTCCAACTGCAAGTGACTTGCACCTGATCTTCAAAGGTGCTTCATCCTCATTGATTCTCAAGATATGAATACGCTCAGGTAGTTACATATTCTGGCAGAATTAATCCTTTTAAGAGTGACTGTAGGCTCATCAAAGCAGATAGGCTTTTCAATGTAGCTGCTTAAATGACTCATATTTTAATTATTAAAATTAATTTTATTTCAAATTTACGTATTCTTAAGATATTTTAAGTTTAAAATATTTTTAAAAATAAAAATTTAAACTAATTATAATATTAAATAATTAAATAACATATATTTAATTTATAATAAATTAATTTATAAAAATAAAATAAATAAAAATAGTTTTATAAATTTTATGTTATAAAAACTTAGATTAAAAATTAAAATTTAAAAATATTTGTATTTTAAAGAAATTTGAAAAAAAATTAAAAACTAAAAGGCGCAGCAAAAATAAACAGTCCTAATCAGCTGTCTAGCTAGATCAATTATGGCTTTGAGTAATGATACAACCTGTTTAATATTTTACCTCATAAAGACATCCATTGCCTAGGTGCACCTTATGCGTAGTCTCCTAAGCAATAAGTATAGCAATAACTTCTCAACATCTTTTGATATCAACGTCAAATTCCATGACATGGTCAATAAATTGCTTATTTTCAATAACAAAAAAAGTACATTAAAAAAAGCTCATATCAGCAAGGCTAAATCTTGTTGCTTACAAAACCTTTAAAACCATCACAACCTTGCTGAAAGAGCATTTCACTTCCAAGGTTGACATAGAATTGAAATGGCAAGTTTGCAACCTCGGTCGGTAGCTCTATTCATCTTTGCAACATTTGTTCCAATTTTGATTGAAGTCAATTTTCCCAGAAGCATGTACTACTCTGGGGTGGTTATCATTCTGAGGTTCTAGGCACTACAACTTGTATTAGATCAAACACCATGTAACGATGTGTCCAGTTTTCAATGTCATTCATACTGCATGTCAAATTAAATTATCATCCAGATAAAATAATTTGCTGATTTAGTTAACTACACCCTTCACTTCCAGTCTCTGGAAAAATCAAGCAAGCATTCTTATTTGGAAGAGTTGAAATGTTAATCAAATTGGTAACTGGAAACTCCAGTGGAGCAGTGACTGCCTACTATGTGAGTATTAATATTTGACCAGGAAGTAAGGCCATGGTCTTCCTTTTGCATTTTTGAATTGTTCCCTCGATCAGAAATGATAGCTAAAATACTTTGCATCACTTAGTTATGCACAATAGTACTCCTCTCCCCTGAAGTTAATGTACAGTCTTCAACAAAGTTTTAGTGAAATCGCACCCTAGACACCCACAACTAGAAACTTAAATGGATGCTAATCGGAAAGTGTTTTGGTTCCCACCTCGAATTTGTGAAGCTATCCTCTAATTTTAACAAGCATGATGAGATAGACTTTTTACTTAAGGAATGTCTCAGGTCAGCCATACATCATCCACACAATCATTTACACACTATGAAAAGGAAGCAGGGAACAGCAACTTCACCGCTGGCTTGACGCAACTGTTGATTATCATAACTACACCGTACATTTTCCTTTCACATACTACAATAATCAATCTACTGTTAAGACTTGTTAAGAATTAGTATGGTTCAGCCAGATTTTGCTGAGGTTGGATGCCGTTGTCAGGATCCATGATTCCGAATAGCTTGGACTAGAGAACACCTGCAAAACAAAGAAGGCACGCCGGGGGTTGGTCCCCGGGAAGCCCCTCCGACG
>JAOSBM010163590.1:0-11039 GCA_027568955.1 Erythroxylum tenue | reverse complement strand
GATTAATTAATTCGGTATATTTAAATGCCCTATCTTATGTTAAGCTAATTATCATATCAATTAATTAATTAAGTTGCGCAACAGCTAAATAAGAAGTTTCCCGTTCGTCTTAGTTTTCCCATCATCTTACGTTTGTTATCTTAATAAAAGAAACGTTTTTCTACATGCAACCGCTTCATCTTACTTTCCACTTCTTAGCTTTCCCTTCGTCTTACTTTTGTCCTTCTTAGTTTTTTCTTCGTCTTACTTTTGTCTGTGCTCTATTTTTTCTTCTCCGGTTCTTCTGTCTTTTGTCTTTGCATATCGTCTTACTTTTGTCTGCTTAGTTTCACTTCTGCTTGTGTCTCACTTTGGGTTTCACCGCTTCGTCTCATTTTGCTTTCATCAACCTTACCAAAATGGTGCACAACATTTTCCTTCGTCTGCTTTTTAGTTTTATGCTTCCGTTTGCTTTTCCTTCGTCTTACTTTCTATTTATGCCTTTTCCTCTGCTTATTATACAATTTAAATATTCGCTCATAATTTCATTAGTCAAATTTTTATTATTTAATTGCAAAGTTTTTATTCTTGCTTTATATATATTTATATTTTCCATTGTAATTTATATATTGAAATTATATAATAATATAATCAATTAGATCCATTTATATTATTATGATTTATTCATTACATTTATTATTATTAAAGAAACATGATAATTATTAATAAAAAACAAATTAAAAAGCTTATAAATTAAGCTATCTTTGTACTGCACAAGTAACCAGTAGACATGTAAATAATATGTTACATAATAAAAGATTAATATTATATAGCGTGATATGGTTTTAATGATATTATAATTATCTTAATAAGCGTGATATGGTTGTCATAATAAGCTTCATAGAAATTTTCCGTTCGTCTTAGTTTTGGCATCGTCTTATGTTTGTTATCTTAATAAAAAAACATTTTCTACTTGCAATCGCTTCGTCTTACTTTTCGCTTCTTAGCTTTCCCTTTGTCTTAATTTTTTCCTTCTTCGCTTTTGCTTCGTCTTACGTTTGTCTGTACACTATTCTTACATGTCAATGAAATGATTAACTAATTCGGTATATTTAAATGGCCTATCTTATGTTAAGCTAATTATAATATCAATTAATTAATTAAGTTGCACGACAGCTAAATCAGAAGTTCCCCATTCGTCTTAGTTTTCCCATCGTCTTACATTTGTTATCTTAATAAAAGAAACGTTTTTCTACAGGCAACCGCTTCGTCTTACTTTCCACTTCTTAGCTTTCCCTTCGTCTTACTTTTTTCCTTCTTAGCTTTTGCTTCATCTTACTTTTGTCTGTACACTATTCTTACATGTCAATGAAATGATTAATTAATTCGGTATATTTAAATGGCCTATCTTATGTTAAGCTAATTATCATATCAATTAATTAATTAAGTTACACAATAGCTAAATCAGAAGTTTCCGTTCGTCTTAGTTTTACCATCGTCTTTCGTTTGTTATCTTAATAAAAGAAACGTTTTTCTACATGCAACCGCTTCGTCTTACTTTCCATTTATTAGCTTTCCCTTCGTCTTACTTTTTTGCTTCTTAGCTTTTGCTTCGTCTTACTTTTGTCTGTACACTATTTTTACATCTCAAAGAAATGATTAATTAATTCGGTATATTTAAAAGGCCTATCTTATGTTAAGCTAATTACCATATCAATTAATTAATTAGGTTGCACAACAGGTAAATCAGAAGTTTCCTGTTCTTCTTAGTTTTCCCATCGTCTTACGTTTGTTATCTTAATAAAAAAGGTTTTTCTACATGCAACCGCTTCGTCTCAGTTTCTACTTCTTAGCTTTCCCTTCGTCTTACTTTTGTCCTTCTCAGCTTTTGCTTCGTCTTACTTTTGTCTGTACATTATTTTTAAATGTCAATGAAATGATTAATTAATTCAGTATATTTAAATCGCCTATGTTATGTTAAGCTAATTATAATATCAATTAATTAATTAAGTTGCACAACAGCTAAATCAGAAGTTTCCCGTTCGTCTTAGTTTTTTCCTCGTCTTACGTTTATTATCTTAATGAAAAAAACATTTTTCTACATGCAACAACTTCGTTGTAGTTTCCATATGAGGATATAAATGTGTTGATCAAGACCAGGAAAACATCTGAGAACAATTTCGTTATTTTCAAGCGATGGAATATGTTTAAGACTTCGAAAGAACCTAACATAAGGGTTATGTTGAGGATTGGTCATAATAAGCTTCATAGAAATTTCCCGTTCGTCTTAGTTTTCGCATCGTCTTACGTTTGTTATCTTAATAAAAGAAACATTTTTCTACATGCAACCGCTTCGTCTTAGTTTGCACTTCTTAGCTTTCCCTTCGTCTTACTTTTGTCCTTCTTAGCTTTTGCTTCGTCTTACTTTTGTCTGTAAACTATTTTTACATGTCATTGAAATGATTAATTAATTCGGTATATTTAAATGCCCTATCTTATGTTAAGCTAATTATCATATCAATTAATTAATTAAGTTGCACAACAGCTAAATCAGAAGTTTCCCGTTATACACTATTTTTAGATGTGAATGAAATGATTAATTAATTCGGTATATTTAAATGGTCTATCTTATGTTAAGCTAATTATCATATCAATTAATTAATTAAGTTACGCAACAGCTAAATCAGAAGTTTCCCATTAATCTTAGTTTTCCCATTAGCTTACGTTTGTTATCTTAATAAAAGAAACGTTTTTCCACATGCAACCGCTTCGTCTTAATTTCCACTTCTTAGCTTTCCCTTCGTCTTACATTTGCCCTTCTTAGTTTTTGCTTCGTCTTACTTTTGTTTGTACACTATTTTTACATGTCCAAGAAATGATTAATTAATTCGATAAATTTAAGTAACCTATCTTATGTTAAGCTAATTGTCACATCAATTAATTAATGAAGTTGCACAACAACTAAATCAGAAATTTCCCGTTCGTCTTAGCTTTCCCATCGTCTTACGTTTGTTATCTTAATAAAAGAAATGTTTTTCTACATTCAACCGCTTCGTCTTACTTTACCCTTCTTAGCTTTCCCTTCGTCTTACTTTTTCCCTTTTTAGTTTTTGCTTCGTCTTACGTTTGTCTGTGTACTATTTTTGCTTCTCCGGTTTGTCTGTCTTTTGTCTTTGCATTTCGTATTACTTTTGTTTGCTTAGTTTCACTTCTGCTTGCGTCTCACTTTAGGTTTCACCGCTTCGTCTCATTTTGCTTTCTTCAACCTTAGGAAAATGGTGCACAACATTTTCCTTCGTCTGTTTTTTAGTTTTGCGCTTCCGTCTGCTTTTCCTTCGTCTTACTTTCTATTTACGCCATTTCCCCTGCTTATTATACAATTTAAATATTTTCTCATAATTTCATTAGTCAAATTTTTATTATTTAATTACAAAGTTACTATTCTTGCTTTATATATATTTATATTTTCCATTGTAAATTATATATTGAAATTATATAATAATATAATCAATTAGATCCATTTATATTATTACGATTTATTCATTACATTTATTATTATTAAAGAAACATGTTAATTATTAATAAAAAACAAATTCAAAAGAGTATAGATTAAGCTATCTTTGTACTGCACAAGAAACCAGTAGACACGTAAATAATATGTTACATAATAAAAGATTAATATTATATAGCGTGATATGGTTTTTATTGATATTATAATTATCTTAATAAGCGTGATATGGTTGTCATAATAAGCTTCATAGAAATTTCCCTTTCGTCCTAGTTTTCACATCGTCTTACGTTTGTTATCTTAATAAAGGAAACGTTTTTCTACATGCAACCGCTTCGTCTTAGTTTCCTCTTCATAGCTTTCCCTTCGTCTTATTTTTTTCCTTCTTAGCTTTTGCTTCATCTTACTTTTGTCTGTACACTATTTTTACATGTCAATGAAATGATTCATTAATTCGGCATAATTAAATGGCCTAACTTATATTAAGTTATTTATCATATCAATTAATTAATTAAGTTGCACAATAGCTAAATCAGAAGTTTCTCGTTTGTCTTAGCTTTCCCATCGTCTTACATTTGTTATCTTAATAAAAGAAACGTTTTTCTACATGCAACCGCTTCGTCTTACTTTCCACTTCTTAGCTTTCCCTTCTTCTTATTTTTTTGCTGCTTAGCTTTTGCTTCGTCTTACTTTTGTCTGTACACTATTTTTACATGACAACGAAATGATTAATTAATTCGATATATTTAAATGGCGTATCTTATGTTAAGCTAATTATCATATCAATTAATTAATTAAGTTGCACAACGGCTAAATAACAAGTTTCCCGTTCATCTTAGTTTTCCCATCGTCTTACGTTTGTTATCTTAATAAAAGAAATGTTTTTCTACATGCATCCGCTTCGTCTTAGTTTCTACTTCTTAGCTTTCCCTTCGTCTTACTTTTGTCCTTCCTAGCTTTTGCTTCGTCTTACTTTTGTCTATACATTATTTTTAATATCACTGAAATGTTTAATTAATTTGGTATATTTAAATGGCCTATCTTATGTTAAGCTAATTATCATATCAATTAATTAATTAAGTTGCACAACAGCTAAATAGCAAGTTCCCTGTTCGTCTTAGTTTTTCCATCGTCTTACGTTTGTTATCTTAATAAAAGAAATGTTTTTCTACATGCAACCGCTTCGTCTTAGTTTCTACTTCTTAGCTTTCCCTTCGTCTTACTTTTGTCCTTCTTAGATTTTGCTTCGTCTTACTTTTTCTGTACATTATTTTTAATGTCAATGAAATGATTAATTAATTCGGTATATTTAAATGGCCTATCTTATGTTAAGCTAATTATCATATCAATTAATTAATTAAGTTGCACAACAACTAATTCAGAAGTTTCCCGTTCGTCTTAGTTTCCCCCTCGTATTACATTTGTTATTATAATAAAAGAAACGTTTTTCTGCATGCAACTGGTTCGTCTTAGTTTACATATGAGGATATAAACGCATTGATCAAGACCAGGAAAACATCTGAAAACAATTTCGTTATTTTCAAGCGATGGATTATGTTTAAGACTTCGAAAGAACCTAACATAAGGGTTATGCTGAGGAATTTTTATAATAAGCTTCATAGAAATTTACCGTTCAACTTAGTTTCCTCATTGTCTTACGTTTGTTATCTTAATAAAAGAAACGTTTTTCTACATGCAACCTCTTCCTCTTAGTTTCCACTTCTTAGCTTTCCCTTCATCTTGCTTTTGCCCTTCTTAGCTTTTGCTTCGTCTTATTTTTGTCTGTACACTATTTTTAAATGTCAATAAAATGATTGATTAATTCGATATACTTAAATGCCCCATCTTATGTTAAGCTAATTATCATATTAATTAATTAATTAAGTTGCACAACAACTAAGTCTGAAGTTTCCCGTTATACACAATTTTTACATGTGAATGAAATGATTAATTAATTCAGTATATTTAAATGGTCTATCTTATGTTCAGCTAATTATCATATCAATTAATTAATTAAGTTGCGCAACAACTAAATCAGAAGTTTCCCGTTCGTCTTAGTTTTCCCATTGTCTTACGTTTGTTATCTTAATAAAAGAAACGTTTTTCTACAAGCAACCGCTTCGTCTTAATTTTCACTTCTTAGCTTTCCCTTCGCCTTACATTTGTCCTTCTTAGCTTTTGCTTCGTCTTACTTTTTTCTGTGCACTATTTTTGCTTCTCCGGTTCGTCTATCTTTTGGCTTTGTATTTCGTCTTACTTTTGTCTGCTTAGTTTCACTTCTGCTTGCGTCTCACTTTGGGTTTCACCGCTTCGTCTCATTTTGCTTTCTTCAACCCTACGAAAATGGTACACAGCATTTTCCTTTGTCTGCTTTTTAGTTTTGCGCTTCCGTCTGCTTTTCCATCGTCTTACTTTCTATTTATGCCTTTTCCTCTACTTATTATACAATTTAAATATTTTCTCATAATTTCATTAGTCAAATTTTTATTATTTAATTACAAAGTTTTTATTCTTGCTTTATATATTTTTATATTTTCCATTGTAATTTATATATTGAAATTATATAATAATAATCAATTAGATCCAATTATATTATTACGATTTATTCATTACATTTATTATTATTAAAGAAACATGATAACTATTAATAAAAACAAATTAAAAAGCTTATAATTTAAGCTATCTTTGTAATGCACAAGTAACCAGTAGACATGTAAATAATATGTTCCATAATAAAAGATTAATATTATATAGCGTCATATGGTTTTTATTGATATTATAATTATCTTAATCAGCGTGATATGGTTGTCATAATAAGCTTAATAGAAATTTTCCGTTCGTCTTAGTTTTCCAATTGTCTTACGTTTGTTATCTTAATAAAAGAAACGTTTTTCTACATGCAACCGCTTCGTCTTAATTTTCACTTCTTAGCTTTCCCTTCGTTTTACATTTGTCCTTCTTAGCTTTTGCTCCGTCTTACTTTTGTCTGTAAAGATTTTTAAATGTCCATGAAATGATTATTCGGTATATTTAAATAGCCTATCTTATGTTAAGCTAATTATCATATCAATTAATTAATAAAGTTGCACAACAGCTAAATCATAAATTTTATGTTCGTCTTAGTTTTTCCCTCGTATTACGTTTTTCATCTGAATAAAAGAAACGTTTTTCTACATGCAACCTCTTCTTCTTAGTTTCCATATGAGGATATACACGCATTGATCAAGACCAGGAAAACATCTGAAAACAATTTTGTTATTTTCAAGGGATGGAATATGTTTAAGACTTCGAAAGAACCTAACATAAGGGTTATGTTGAGGAATTGTCATAATAAGCCTCATAGAAATTTCCCATTCGTCTTAGTTTTTGCATCATCTTAAGTTGGTTATCTTAATAGAAGAAACTTTTTTCTACTTGCAACCGCTTCGTCTTAGTTTCCACTTCTTAGCTTTCCCTTGATCTTACTTTTGTCCTTCTTAGCTTTTGCTTCGTCTTATTTTTATCTGTGCACAATTTGATATATTTAAATGCCCTATCTTATGTTAAGCTAATTAGCATATCAATTAATTAACTAAGTTGCACAATAACTAAGTCAGAAGTTTCCATTTATACACTATTTTTACATATGGATGAAATGATTAATTAATTCGGTATATTTAAATGGTCTATCTCATGTTAAGCTAATTATCATATCAATTAATTAATTAAGTTGCACAACAACAAAATTAGAAGTTTCCCGTTCGTCTTAGTTTTCCCATTGTCTTACGTTTGTTATCTTAATAATAGAAACATTTTTCTACATGCAACCCTCTTCGTCTTAATTTTCACTTCTTAGCATTCCCTTCGTCTTACATTTGTCCTTCTTAGCTTTTTCTTCGTCTTACTTTTGTCTGTACATATTTTTAAATGTCCATGAAATGATTAATTTATTCGGTATATTTAAATAGCATATCTTATGTTAAGCTAATTATCATATCAATTAATTAATTAAGTTCCACAACAGCTAAATCATAAATTTCCCGTTCATCTTAGTTTTCCCATCGTCTTACGTTTGTTATCTTAATAAAAGAAACGTTTTTCTACATGCAACCGCTTCGTGTTACTTTCCACTTCTTAGCTTTCCCTTCGTCTTACTTTTGTCCTTCTTAGTTTTTGCTTCGTCTTACTTTTGTCTGTGCGCTATTTTTGCTTCTCCGGTTCGTTTGACTTTTGTCTTTGCATTTCGTCTTACTTTTGTCTGCTTAGTTTCACTTCTTCTTGCGTCTCACTTTGGGTTTCACCGCTTCGTCTCATTTTGCTTTCTTCAACCCTACGAAAATGGTGCACAGCATTTTCCTTCGTCTGCTTTTTAGTTTTACGCTTCCGTCTACTTTTCCATCGTCTTATTTTCTATTCATGCGTTTTCCTCTGCTTATTATACAATTTAAATAATTGCTCATAATTTCATTAGTCAAATTTTTATTATTTAATTACAAAGTTTTTATTCTTGCTTTATATATTTTTATATTTTCCATTGTAATTTATATATTGAAATTATATAATAATATAATCAATTAGATCCATTTATATTATTATGATTTATTCATTACATTTATTATTATTAAAGAAACATGATAATTATTAGTAAAAAACAAATTAAAAAGCATATAAATTCAGCTATCTTTGTACTGCACAAGTAACCAATAGACATGTAAATAATATGTTTCATAATAAAAGATTAATATTATATAGCATCATATGGTTTTTGTTGATATTATAATTATCTTAATAAGTGTGATATGGTTGTCATAATAAGCTTCATAGAAATTTCCCGTTCGTCTTAGTTTTCGCATCGTCTTACGTTTGTTATATTAATAAAAGAAACATTTTTCTTCATGCAACCGCTTCGTCTTACTTTCCACTTCTTAGCTTTCCCTTCGTCTTACTTTTTTCCTTCTTAGCTTTTGCTTCGTTTTACTTTTCTCTGTACACTATTTTTACATGTCAATGAAATGATTAATTAATTCGGTATATTTAAATGGCCTATCTTATGATAAGCTAATTATCATATCAATTAATTAATTAAGTTGCACAACACCTAAATCAGAAGTTTCCCATTCTTCATAGTTTTTCCATCGTCTTATGTTTGTTATCATAATAAAAGAAACGTTTTTCTACATGCAACTGCTTCGTCTTACTTTCCACTTCTTAGCTTTCCCTTCATCTTACTTTTTTCCTTCTTAGATTTTGCTTCGTCTTACTTTTGTCTGTGCAATATTTTTAAATGTCAATGAAATGATTAATTAATTCGGTATATTTAAATGGCCTATCTTATGTTAGGCTAATTATCATATAAATAAATTAATTAAGTTGCACAACAGCTAAATCAGAAGTTTCCCGTTCGTCTTAGTTTTCCCATAGTCTTACGTTTGTTATCTTGATAAAAGAAACGTTTTTCTACATGCAACCGCTTCGTCTTAGTTTCTACTTATTAGCTTTCCCTTCGTCTTACTTTTGTTCTTCTTAGATTTTGATTCGTCTTACTTTTGTCTGTACACTATTTTCAAATGTCATTGAAATGATTAATTAATTCGGCATATTTAAACGACCTATCTTATGTTAAGCTAATTATCATATCAATTAATTCATTAAGTTGCACAACAGCTAAATCGAAAGTTTCCCGTTCGTCTTATTTTTCCCCTCATATTACATTTGTTATGTTAACAAAAGAAACGTTTTTCTACATGCATCCGCTTCGTCTTAGTTTCCATATAAGGATATAAACGCATTGACCAAGACCAGGAAAACATCTGAAAACAATTTCGTTATTTTCAAGCGATGGAATATGTTTAAGACTTCGAAAGAACCTAACATACGGGTTATGTTGAGGAATTGTCATAATAAGCTTCATAGAAATTTCCCATTCGTCTTAGTTTTTGCATCGTCTTACGTTGGTTATCTTAATAGAAGAAACTTTTTTCTTCTTGCAACCGCTTCGTCTTAGTTTCCACTTCTTAGCTTTCCCTTCGTCTTACTTTTGTCCTTCTTAGCTTTTGCTTCGTCTTATTTTTGTCTGTACACAATTTTTAGATGTCAATGAAATGATTAATTCATTCAGTATATTTAAATGCCCTATCTTATGTTAAGCTAATTATCATATCAATAAATTAATTAAGTTGCACAACAACTAAGTCAGAAGTTTCCCATTATACACTATTTTTACATATGAATGACATGATTAATTAATTCGGTATATTTAAATGGTCTATCTCATGTTAAGCTGATTATCATATCAATTAATTAATTAAGTTGCGCAACAACTAAATCAGAAGTTTCCCGTTCGTCTTAGTTTTCCCATTGTCTTACGTTTGTTATCTTAATAAAAGAAACGTTTTTCTACATGCAACCGCTTCGTCTTAATTTTCACTTCTTAGCTTTCCCTTCGTCTTACATTTGTCCTTCTTAGCTTTTGCTTCGTCTTACTTTTGTCTGTACAGATTTTTAAATGTCCATGAAATGATTAATTTATTCGGTATATTTAAATAGCCTATCTTATGTTAAGCTAATTATCATATCAATTAATTAATTAAGTTGCACAACAGCTAAATCATAAATTTCACGTTCATCTTAGTTTTCCCATCGTCTTACGTTTGTTATCTTAATAAAAGAAACGTTTTTCTACATGCAACCGCTTCGTGTTACTTTCCACTTCTTAGCTTTCCCTTCGTCTTACTTTTTTCCTTCTTAGTTTTCTCTTTGTCTTACTTTTGTCTGTGCACTATTTTTGCTTCTCCGGTTCGTTTGTCTTTTGTCTTTGCTTTTTGTCTTACTTTTGTCTGCTTAGTTTTACTTCTTCTTGCGTCTCACTTTGGGTTTCACCGCATCGTCTCATTTTGCTTTCTTCAACCCTATGAAAATGTTGCACATCATTTTTCTTCGTCTGCTTTTTAGTTTTGCGCTTTCGTCTGCTTTTCCATCGTCTTACTTTCTATTTATGCCTTTTCCCCTGCTTATTATACAATTTAAATATTTGTTCATAATTTCATTAGTCAAATTTTTATTATTTAATTAGAAAGTTTTTATTCTTGCTTTATATATTTTATATTTTCCATTGTAATTTATATATTGAAATTATATAATAATATAATCAATTAAATCCATTTATATTATTATGATTTATTCATTACATTTATTATTATTAAAGAAACATGATAATTATCAATAAAAACAAATTAAAAAGCTTATAAATTAAGCTATCTTTGTATTGCACAAGTATTCAGTAGACATGTAAACAATATGTTACATAATAAAAGATTAATATTATATAGCGTCATATGGGTTATATTGTAGCATCCGAGCTCTCTGGGACCGCGATGCCCGGGTCCAAGGAACTTTGGCCCAAGCGACCCGTCTGTGACATTTCAGACCCGACCACTATGGGGCCGCGATCTGTCAGTACAGTACAGTATCAGGTATTATCCCCTTTGGTGCTTGGGTGAGTCACCAAGACTCGAACCCAAGACCTCAGGGTTTTGTTCCTTTAAGTGGATTTCTTAAAGGACGCCTCTTACCA
>JAOSBM010163540.1:0-11043 GCA_027568955.1 Erythroxylum tenue | reverse complement strand
CACTAGATACCTTGGTAATCTCAAGTCTGAGGATTAATTATACAACCATCATTATGAGATAGTCCATAGACACATAAATAATATTTCATTCTGAATTCTCATAATCGGGCCAGTTCAGTGACTTATTATCTAATAATCACCCACACATTAGTTTAAGTATCTCTATACTTTAATTAATAAGAGCAATTACTTTCTTCATAAGAAAGAAATATAATGTGTGCTAATTTTACCATTTCAACAATATCCAGTCTTGAAGAAACTACAATTAGGAACATTTAGGAATAATACTTAAGTGTATATTGAATCTCATAATTATGATCTCATCATAATTTCAATTACACAGTAACTATTTCAAGGATTTTATCTTTACGAATAATAATCAAATAATTAACAAATACATAAAGATAAAGAATGCCTTTGATTAATTAATAATAATGTCATACAAATTATTTACAACCAAAATAAATTATTCACATGAAAAATCCAGGTGAGCTTTACATAAACCCTGCAGGGCTTAATTGCAACCTGTCAGGGCTTTATATCTAGTTAGCTATAGTGAACCAAGGCTTCATAGGCGTTCTATTTAGTGGAATTAATTTTGCTAGGGTAAAATTATATGTCATATCTACATTCCTTTACCTTTACTGAAATTTGGTTATAAATAATTAAAAGAACTTCATCTGATTAGAAATCAAATTTGACGAAGTGCTTAACATTTTGGATCGAGAAAAAGTACTCGTAAATTCACTAGTGGCGCATTTGCTGATCTCAAGTTCATAAACATAATGCCTCAGCCGTGTAAGATCATGACTTCCTTTTCATTTTTCTTCTGTTCGTAATTAATATAACGGTCATTAAAGAATTAGAAGCCAAAATACAGAAACTATAAAAATATCATATTGACACTTTACGGTTGAGAACATTTCCTGTATATTTTACAATTCCATGTTTTTCATTTGGACTTCCTAAGAAGTTTTCAAATGAAGCTCATCATGAGGTCCACCTGAACGTCTTAGAACTGCTTACATATCGATAATTATATCTTCTGCAGAAGCGTTTGTTGGCGGTTCACTTGAAGGGAGTATTGTCACTAATCGCTCAAAAGAGAAGTCCAGGGTCTACGGCTGCCGATCAATAACCCACCCCATCAGATATACTCCTTACCACGTTGCCTAAAAATCCTGCGGCAGCAGCAATTCTTAACTGGGCTCTCTGGGTCTCGGAGAGAGGCGATTCGTTGGAGTTGTGGAATTCAAAAGTGTTACCGATAGATCTTTAAATGTGGCGTTTACTTCACAGCATTAATTGCGCCGGTTTCTAAGGGAGAAAGGGGTGGAACCATAAACAGAAGTGGATCTTTAAATGTGGCGGTTTCTTCACAGCATTAATTGCGCCGGTTTCTAAGGGAGAAAGGGGTGGGAAGGGGAACCATCAACAGAAGTCTTGTTTCTTAAATGACCGCAATTTACTTGGATGCTCTTTCCAGATTCAAACTTTTTCGTTTTTGCTTTCTCCCTTTTCCAACAAAAGAGCGACACCAATCGAGTGAAAAACGAAAAGAAACGTTGCCCTTGTCTACAGAGTTTGGTGCTTGTTCCCATTCCTACTTCTCCTTAACATGGCACCATAAGCCATGTAATTAACATTTTGGTGCTTAACATTTTCAGCCGCGTAAGTTCATAAACAAAACCTATCAAAGAGAGAGAATACACACCTTGTACAACAGAGCTTGATGGTAGAAGACCCTTAGTGTTTCTCACCCAATATACACAATGTATATATCTCAACAACCACACCTTATATCATGTATATGACATGTTTTACCCTAAGGGGTAGAATGGGCTAATTGTCTCATTCTTAATTGGATGATATGAACTAAAGTTTAATGGGCCAACATATAGTAATTAGGATACTATCATGTGCCTCAAATGCAATTAGCAAATTAACCATCCCATTATAATTATTAAATACACATTAGGCAATTCAATTGTGGTTAGGCATATGGTATTAAGTTGTGATTATAGTAATCCACGAACATGTATTTCTAACATTAGTGTCATAAAAAATAATTAAAAAAAAGAGATGATGTAGACCTCCCTAGTTTTACTTATTTTAAATTATTTTTATTTTTATAAAGCTAAAAATATATTTTATATATTAAAAACTCTTTAAAAATACTTTTACTTATTAATAAGAAATGTAATGCAATTGATTATTAGATACGTGACGGAATTTGTTTCAGGAATCTATGACTTGTAACAACTTCTATTTACTTTTCTTGGCTTTGAAAATTTTGCAAGAATTTACGTTTGCGTCTTTCTTCTTAAATGTCTTAAACTCGACTTTGCCATTGATCTGGAAACGTTCAAAATCATTCTCAGAAGTTGCTTGGAAGTTGGCCACTTGACCCGAAAAATAGACGATTAACCTTCAAATTTTCTAGGATGTGTAAGATTTGAACATTTTATCGGAACTCAACTAATCTGGAAAAGGCAACAGCTAGCGTTATGAGCGGTGCGAAAACACTGGTTTTGGTACAATAACTCTTTCTATAATTTGAGTCAAATAATTTGATAATAGATTAGTTGTTATGATTTTATCAATAGAAGGAGACTGGTAGATTGGTTGTTATGACTTTGCCATTGACCTGGAAACGTTCAAAATCATTCACTTATATAGACTTTGGCCATATAAAGTGTAGACTTTGTTGCCATGCATGGTCCTACACCCTTTTCAGAAGTTGCTTGGAAGTTGGCCATTTTGAACATTATATCGGAACTCAACTAATCTGGAAAAGGCAACAGCTAGCATTATGAAAGGTGCGAAAACACTTGTTTTGGTTACAGAAATATGGATCTACCTTGTTCTGCTCTCCGCTACTTTTGGCAGCTCAAATATGGCCAAAATGAGCAACATGGAAAATCCAGGTAAGCTTTACATAAATCCTGCAGGGCTTAATTGCAACATGTCAGGGATTTATATCTAGTAGCTATAGTGAACCAAATCTCCAGCCACGAGTTTAAAACTGTTGGCGTTCTATTTAGTGAACTAATTTTACTCGAGTAAAATGGCATATCTAAATTCCTTTAACAACATCCTCAGGTTTTGTAAGCATAGACTGTGGAGTAGACGCAGATTATTTTGATGAGGACACAGGAATCTATTTTAAGTCAGATTCAGAATTCGTGAGCACTGGAAAAAATCAAAATGTACAACCAGAACATGGTACTTCCAATCCTTCTTTTGGAAAGCAATTAAAAAACTTAAGAAGCTTTGACGAAGGAACAAGGAATTGTTATACCCTGAAACCTGAGCAGGGCAGCCATAACAACTATTTAATCAGAGCTTCCTTCTTGTATGGAAACTACGACGGCAAGAACCAAACCCCAATTTTCGATCTTTATCTTGGAGTTAACTTTTGGAAAAAAGTTAAACTTCAAGATGTAGGAACATGGAAGCTGTATGAGATTTTGCATTTCTCTTCAAGTGATACGATTGACGTGTGTCTGATAAACACTGGAAATGGCGGAGTACCTTTCATTTCAGCACTGGAACTACGGCTAGTAAACAGTTCTAGCTACATAAGCTGGTATGGTCAGTCTTTTTCGACTTTGGAAACTGTTCTGAGAGTTGATGCTGGCCCTTTGACTAACATAAGCAGGTATGGTAATCAAAATTGCAAATTCTTGTATACGTGATATGTTTTTATTAGTTTTATGTTAAAACTCTTATAGGTAATCCAACTAACATACAGAAATCGAGCTTTTATATAATTGTCTATCAAAAAATAGAATATTTTCTCTTGTAGGTACAAGGATGATCCCTACGATCGCAAGTGGTGGCCCATGAATTTAGTCAGCAACAACTGGAACGCAAGTGCTTCGACTGTGAATATTGACATGCAAGAGGACAATGATAACAACAAAGTGCCAGTAGAGGTGTTCAGAACCGCAGCTGTGCCAGAGACTAATCAGAGTTCGTTGAGTTATAACTCCATCGATGATAATAACAAAATCGATGATAGCCCCTGGTATAATTTATACGTTAACTTGTACTTTTTTGAAATTGAGAAGATTTTGCCAGGACAACGAAGAAAGTTCGCAGTTACGATAAACAGAGACGATTATGGGGCTTTTACACTTGAGAACTCCAAACCCCTCACCATTCGTTCCAACAAATCCGTAGGAGTGGTTAATTTTACCATCAACCCAACACAGGATTCTACCCTCCCACCAATCCTCAACGCCTTTGAGGTTCTCCGAGAACTCAACTTAACAAAGCCAACCACAAACCAAGCGGATGGTAAGTCACTATGTTTACAACTTTGCATTTTTTTTTAATTTATGAGATACTCTTTTGGTTAGAAATAGTAAACATAAATATTAAAAATAAAGATAGTGTGATAAAATTAACTTTGCTATAGAAATAATTATGATTTATTTCTTTTCAAAATTTTAAATTGTATAAATTTAATTATATGCAAATATGTTATTATGATAAGAGTTTTTTAATATTAAAAGTATAAACATAAATTTTCTTGTAGTATTTATATAGAGTCGAGTAATATTATAAATGTAGTGTTTTTTTGGAAAAATTATAAACCTATTGGTGTTGTTATAGTAAAGGTATATCTTGTGTCTTTTCATGTTTGAAAACACCTATATCCTCTTCTTTTTCAATTAATAAAGTGATATCAAAGTCCATCGTTTAGATCTTAAAATAAAAAAAGAAAAGACAATGTTGAAAAGAAAGTTTCATTGAAAGTGTTCTTCAAGTTTAAGATGAGAAATTTGTGGAAAAGGCTGTTTTTAATATTTTCCTTTCCTTTAGGTTCGCAAAGAAAAAAGATAACTTATAGAGAAAGTGTATCTTAAAATAAAATCATACAAAATGTTACGAAGAATAGAAGAGATCTTCAAAAGATGTGAGTTTGAGAAAAAATCTTCTTAAAAAAACAAACAAATCAATAAGAATAGTTGAAATTTGAAATCATTGAAATTTATAAAAAATAATAAATATCCATCAACTATAGATTTAAACAAAACAAACAAACAAATAATAATTAACTAAAATATTTTTTAAAAAGTTCAACTAATTGGATACCTACTTCTTTAGGAAATAAGAGCAAATAATTTTAATTTAGTGATCAATAACTTTGTTTTTTTGGTAATTCAATCATAACTTAACATTGCTTATGGCAAATCTTATAATACTTTACTTCAACGCGTTTATAGAGGCACACATACGGTCTTATTTTAGGCCATGTTCAAGTTGATGAGTTATGATAATAATGATGTTTGGTGCCATTATTACAATAATTTTAAAATTTTTTAATTAAATCTTGGAGATATTAAGTTTGAATAAATTAATTTAATTGTTTTGTAATTTATCTAGACGTTAATCATGTAGTTATTAGAATTAAAAATTTGGAATTTGATTACATATTAGTGAAGCTAGTTGAATTTCTTGTGCTATTAAGACAACAAACAGATACATGTTATTATTGCTTATGTACTTGCTCACAAGAGCGATCAGATGTGTGATATAATACACTCTCTCTTGTGTATACATGTATAATTTATAAGGAAAAATACAAGTTGTTGCCAAACTTGCTCTTCTATTTTATTCTTTCTCTATTTTCAGTTTTATTCCAAACTTATAGACCGTTTTCTTTTGACAGAACTGCAAATGCTACCATTAATAAATAGGTACTGCCTACTAGCATACAAAATGAAGTTTGGGATTCTATTCTGTTTTATGTCCTTATGTGATATGATGTCACTGTTGATAGCTTGGAAAATTAAGTTCGAGAATTGTGAAGTTTCTTATATGTTTTCATGTTCTAAAATGTCGCAGTTGTTGCTATGATGGAAATAAAACAAGTCTACAAAATTAATAAAACAGACTGGCAAGGAGATCCATGCCTGCCTTCAACGTACATATGGACCGGTTTGAATTGCAGCAATAATGAAAACATCACTGAACTTTCAAAAATAATCTCGTTGTGAGTTTATTTTTGAACAAGTAATTATGTTTTAAGCATTATGAAGAAGATATTTCTCAAATTGTACACCACCAAGCTTGCATGCTTTGGTTTTGGGAATATTATCTGCCTGACAAGTGGAGATATTTTAATTATTCATTTAGTTCATCTTAATTGTGTACAGGAACCTCAGTTCAAGTAGTTTGAGAGGAGATATAGCTTCAACCTTTTCGAATCTCAGAGCAATGCAGAACTTGTAAGGATCCTTACCTTTTATTTTATAGAATGTGCCAGCTGCTTATAGTAATCCACAAAATGAGATTCTATGACTTATGTCTACTAATAAGTTCATTTTGTTCTAGGGATTTGTCATTCAATGAACTAACTGGAACAGTACCTGAGTTTTTAGGACAACTTTCAAATTTGAGTCTGCTGTAAGTTGACAAAATTTTATGCTTTCGTAAGAGTTTATTCATCGCATGTATAGTTGATTTTTTTTTTGGTTTGCATTCATTGTAGAAATTTAAATGGGAATAAGCTCTCCGGTGTAATTCCTCAGCTTCTTGTTGAAAAGGCTAAAACTGGTCTACTGCAATTAAAGTTTGATACTTTTTAGCATTTTCTATATTTTCATTTACCATAAAAGATAGATTGCGATTTTGATGCTTCTTTGATTAAATACCAGATTTGATGGTAATCCAAAACTATGTCTAACTGCGCCTTGCGAGAAATCGAAGAAAAGCCTAATCCTTCCAATTGTTATATCTATGGTTTCAATTCTCGTGTTTGTCCTCTTAAGCATCATGATTATTATGTGGATAATGAAAAGGCACAGAGGTAAATTGCTTTCTTTTGTTTGCAGATTTTCTTGGTAAACTACATCTCATTATGGTTTTTAGTGTCTTGTAAAAGTTGGAATAGTAAATCTTTTTCGTCTTCTCTCCAGTCACCAAATGCCAAAAGGGTTCATTATTGAAATCAAAGAATCATTCATTTACATGCTCTGAGATTATGAGCATTACTAATAATTTCCGAGATGAAATTGGAGGAGGAGGATTTGGAAAAGTTTATCTTGGCAACCTGAGGGATGGCACTAAAGTTGCAGTCAAGTTGTTGTCTGCGTCTTCCAAGCAAGGATATAAAGAATTTTTAGCAGAGGTTAGATACAAAGAAAAAAAAAGTTTTCTTGAATTGTTGACAAGCTTACATAGGAGACGTATGCATTAGTAATTTTCATTAACCATGACAATTCTTGAACATACAGGTTGAGATCTTACTAGTTGTTCATCACAGGAGCTTAGTCCCTCTGCATGGTTACTGTGACGAGGAGGGA
Source organism: Erythroxylum tenue (assembly GCA_027568955.1). Classification (NCBI taxonomy): domain Eukaryota; kingdom Viridiplantae; phylum Streptophyta; class Magnoliopsida; order Malpighiales; family Erythroxylaceae; genus Erythroxylum; species Erythroxylum tenue. The sequence continues at coordinate 3,727 of JAOSBM010163540.1, read as the reverse complement.
ATTATGGCACTTGTGTATGATTATATGGAAAATGGGAATTTACAACAACATTTACATGGTAATTAACCATAAGATAAGTTAATTATCTTTCCTCATTGGCCAACCTTCCATTTATATTGAACTGATTGTCAAGCTTAGTTTCCTCAAAAAAAGAATACTATTTTATGTTTTGTAGGTTCAAGAGCAGATGTTATAAGTTGGGAAAAGAGACTTCAAATTGCAATAGATGCAGCACTTGGTCAAGCTCTGTCATAAATAATTCTTCACAGATTTCATGTAAGTATGTTGGAAGTGTAGCTAATATCTTTAATTAAAGTTGCAGGGTTGGAGTATCTACACAATGGTTGCAAGCCACCAATTATCCATAGAGATTTTAAGTCTTCTAACATCTTATTAACTGGAGATCTGCGAGCCAAAATATCTGATTTTGGGCTGTCTAGAGCACTCAAAGACACCCATGTCAGGACTCAAGTTGCTGGCACTTTTGGGTATCTTGATCCATCGTAAGTGTAAATAGTTTGCTTCCATAAAAATAACCTGATTAAACAAAACCTAAGTGATTGTAACTAGTTATTTTTTATCTGTATAAAGGTGCGCCCAATTAGGAATTGCCAACAAAAAAACTGATACTTACAGTTTTGGGGTAGTTCTCCTTGAGTTAATAACTGGGAAACCGGCAGTAATATCAGTCGACGAAGACCACAGTTGTCACGTAATTCAGTGGATTGATCCCTTGATAGAAAGAGGTGATATCGAGAGCATAGTTGATCCAAAGTTACAAGGTAAATTCAATATCAGTTCCGCCCAGAAAGCTGTGGAGATAGCAATGTCCAGCGTCGAACCAAATGCAGCACAAAGGCTAGATATGAGTGATGTACTCACTGAGCTGAAAAAGTTGTCCATGGAGATGGAGATGGAGATGGCCTCAGGAGATGATATAAAGACAGCGAACTACACATCAACTTTGTCGAATCAAGAAGATATGAGTCTTCCTAGTCCTAGGTAGTAATATAAGTCCTAGGTAGTAATATACTTTCCAAAATGCTTTAGTGTAGAGTTTTCACGAGTAAGTCCTCCATTATGGAGCTTATCTAGTGTGATTTTTGTTGTACTGATAGTTTTGGGGATAATAAATTAGAATGATATAATTTTTTTTAGAATTTTTATTGTAATTTTTAAGTTTTTTATTAAACGTTTAAAATTTTAAAAATTAGATAACTTAATTTGAAAACTATTTTATTAAATAATGTGTATATATATATATATATATATATATATATGAATTGTGTATCTTGCATTCAATCTGTCGCATCCTAAATCCTAGCCTGACTGATTGACTTGATGATGTTGTTCAGGTTCCTGTGTGCTCTTTATCGCAATAAGTACATGGTCCATCTATAGCACTTTTCATAACCGGAGAAAGCCCGTTGTAGAAAATCTGCACAAGCATCCATTTCTAAATCCCATGGTGGGGGCATTTTCTTTGTAGCTCCTTGGCTTCGTACATAGGTTCATCTTCTCTCAGTAGGAAGGAATGCACTTCACCCTTCAGTTGTACGGTCTTTCCTGGGGGAAAGTACTGCGTTAGGAAAGCTTGGGATAACTCTTGCCACGTAGTTATAGACCCTGGAGGTAGAGAGTAGAGCCATTCACTTGCACGATCTCTCGAGGAAAATTAAATATTCTGAGGCGAATTGCATCGTCAGATACCCCATTATACTTCAACATGCTACATATCTTAATGAACTTCTTCAAATGAACGTGGGGATTTTTTGGAGGGTTGCCTCCGAATTGGGACTGTTGGACCATTTGCATATGTCCGGCCTTCAGTTCAAAATTATTAGCTGTAACTGGAGGTGTTGCGATGTTCGATTGGTAATCCTCAAAGTTCGGCATTGCATGGTCCCACATTGTTCTATGATTTTGCTCACCATTCTGCATTTGTTTTGCCATTATTTTTTCACTTGTAGTATCAATAGGTTCGGTTTCTATTTGCTGGTTACTCTGCACAGATTGTGCTATTGGATGCATTTTCTCATTAGAATGAGTGACATTTTTTTCTTAATTTCTGGATTAATTATTGGACTTTATACATATTTTTCCTGCTAAATTGTTTAGTTTACCCAAATTTGCATTTATAATTGTCCATATTTAATTTGTAAGAAATGCACTTGATTTTAGTCGTAGGAAATGCACTGTAGCGATGTTGAGTCATTTTTGAAACACTTGCAAGAGTCACAAAACTCTCTTAATACTCACTAAGAAGAATCATGCTCTCGAATGTATATGCATGCATTAGAGGTGAACATGTGCTCTTCACGTGGTCACTTAAGTAACCTCCTAATAACTGTTGCGTTTTGGTGTAGGTTGTGTGTTGATCCCCCTTTTTTTGTCTTTGGCTTTAATGAATCACGTGGAGCATCTGATGTAAGTCAATTGATCTTTGGGCAGACCACGCAGACAACAAGAGAGGAGCTACATCTTGCTACAGTGGAGAGACCCACCAACACGCAGACATCAAGCAAGGAGACACACCAACGCACGTGAAGGTTGGACACAGCTGCTGGGAAGGCTAACGTGGAAACACATTGAGGAGCAACCCCACCAAAACAACGCACCATAAGGAGCTCCAGCAGACAATTCACGCCAAAGCAAAAAAAGAGGATAGCTGGAAACAAATAAAGGAGAGTTGGAGTGATTAAAAGCCATGCACAGCAACTCCACCAGTTGGAGACGCACTTCAGGAGAGGAATTAAATAAAAAGAGACAGACACCATCGTGGCAAAACAAGGAAAAAAAAAGGAGTTGGGCGTGAACTGAAGTCTGAGTGCGTGAACTGGAGCTGTGCGTGAATCCAAGGGGAACTAGAGCTGTGCGTGAACTGAAGGGGAACGTGAGCTGTGCGTGAACTAAGGGAGTTACAGGAGAAATACCAAACCAGCCCAAAACGCTAGCCACCAAGAAGAAAACGTGAGCCTTATGGAGACTTCTACGTGGCAGCTAGTGAGGAGAGTATACTACGTGAGCTGCCGGTGAAAGAAAAAGATAACTTTAGCTGCTGGTGGAGAGGTGCGTTGTTGGGCAGCTGGTGGCTTAAACAAATTCTCCACTCACGTTGATGAAGCAGTTGTTAGAGATAAGAGGTTAGACAACACCCATCAAACATACACTCTCCACTCACATAACGTTGGCAGCTGGACTAGAGGAGGAAGAACGTTTTTGGTTGGAGACTTCTATGTTGCAGCTGGGACGGTTACAATGGGGGAGTGACATCCAAGTGACAACGCAGTCAAGGCGAAAAAAAAGCAAACCACAGGGACACCAACAACGACGCAAGTGACAGCTAAGGAAAAAAATCACAAAAACAAGGAGCTACAGTAGGGGAGACGCGAACCACTCGAGAGCACCAACAGCTAGGACAAACCTTCAGCTCCAGAGACGCACAACAAACACAGGGACGCAATATCAGGGAGAGGCGCAAAATAATAAACGTAAAAAAGGAGACCCGAAAACTCATTTATCCTCTATTTATTATTTAGTGTCTCATATATTGTTTGTTGACTGTAATGTTGTGATTTTCATCCTACCATGAGTGAGTAGCTTCCCCGAAGCTTCGAGGTTGGGGCAGAAACTTTTAGCTAATTTTTATAGATTAAATCTTGGTTGATTTATAAGTATGAATTTTTGGTTTTGATTTCTCTGATTTGAGATTAATTTTGCTGGTATT
>JAOSBM010163524.1:0-11043 GCA_027568955.1 Erythroxylum tenue | reverse complement strand
CAAAATTAAATCCCTTAGTCATACTTTGATTTAATTCCAACCTTAGCATAATTCAATTCAAATTAGCTGATCTAATAAGACTTCCAAATTTAAAATTAAAACATGCCTCAAATTAATAAAGCAGGTTTGGGGTCCAACACACAAAACTAAGATGATGTGCAAAACTAAAAAGATGCACAAAACAAAGAAAATGCGCAAAACTAAAAAGATACACGAAACTAAGAAGATGCGCAAAACTAAGAAGAAGCGCAAAACTAAAAAGATGAAGAAAACTAAGAAGATGCCTAAAACTAAGAAGATGCAGAAAACTAAGAAGATGTGCAAAACTAAGAAGATGCGCAAAACTAAGAAGTTGCACTAAGAAGATGTGCCAAACTAAGAAGATGCCCAAACTAAGAAGATACACAAAACTAAAAAGATGTGCAAACCTAAGAAGATGCGCAAAACTAAGAAGTTGCACTAAGAAGATGTGCAAAACTAAGAAGATGCCCAAACTAAGAAGATGCACAAAACTAAAAAGATGTGTAAAACTAAGAAGATGCAAAAAACTAAGAAAATGCGCAAAACTAATACGATACGCAAAATTAAGAAGATGCACAAAACTAAGACGATGCAAAAAATTAAGAAGATGCGCAAAACTAAGAAGATGCGCAAAACTAAGAAGATGCACAAAACTAAGAAGATGCACAAAACTAAGAAGATGTGCAAAACTAAGAAGATGCCCAAACTAAGAAGATGCGGAAAACTAAGATAATAGGCAAAACTAAGAAGATGCCCAACTAAGAAGAAGCGCAAAACTTAGTAGATGTGCAAAACTAAGAAGATGCACAAAACTATGAAGATGCACACAACTAAGAAAATGCGCAAAACAAAAAAGATCCACAAAACTAAGAAGATTGGGAAAACTGAGAAGATGCCCAAACAAAGAAGATGCACAAAACTAAGTAGATGTGCAAAACTATGAAGATGTAGAAAACTAAGAAAATGCGCAAAACTAAGAAGATAGGCAAAGTAATAAGATGTGCAAAACTAAGAAGATTTGCAAAACTAAGAAGATGCACAAAACTAAGAAGAAGCGCAAAACTAAGAAGATCCGCAAAACAAAGAAGATGCCCAAACTAAGAAGAAGCGCAAAAGTAAGAAGATACCAAATTAAGAAGATGCACAAAACTAAGAAGATGTTCAAAACTAATAAGATGCACAAAACTAAGAACATACGCAAAACTAAGAAGATGCGTTAAACTAAGAAGATGTGCAAAACTAAAATATGCGCAAAACTAAGAAGATGCCCAAAACTTAGAAGATGCATAAAACTAAGAAGATGTGGAAAACTAAGAAGATGTGCAAAACTAAGAAGATGTCCAAACTAAGAAGATGCACAAAACTAAGATGATGTGCAAAACTAAGAAGATGCACAAAACTAAGAAAATGCGTAAAACTCAAAAGATACACAAAACTAAGGAGATGCGCAAAACTTAGAAGAAGCGCAAGACAAAAAAGATGAAGAAAACTAAGAAGATGCCCAAAACTAAGAAGATGCAGAAAACTAAGAAGATGTGCAAAACTAAGAAGATGTGTAAAACTAAGAAGAAGTACAAAACTAAGAAGAAGCGCAAAACTTAGAACATGTGCAAAACTTAGAAGATAAGCAAAACTAAGAGGATGCGCAAAACTAAGAAGATGTAAAAAACTAAGAAGATGCCCAAAACTAAAAAGATGCACAAAACTAAGAAGATGTGCAAAATTAAGAAGATGTGCAAAACAAAGAAGATGTAGAAAACTAAGAAGATACCCAAAACAAAGAAGATGCACAAAACTAAGAAGATGCCCACAACTAAGAAGGTGCCTAAAACTAAGAAGATACGCAAAGCTAAGAAGATGGGCAAAACTAAGAAGATGTGCAAAACTAAGAAGATTCCCAAAACTAAGAAGATGCCAAAAACTAAGAAAATGCAAAAAACTAAAAAGTTGTGCGAAACTAAGAGGATGTACAAAACTAATAAGATGTGCAAAACGAAGAAGATGCCCAAAACTAAGAAGATGTGCAAAACTAAGAAAATGCCCAAACTATGAACATGCACAAAACTAAGAAAATGTGCAAAATTAAGAAAATGTGCAAAACTTAGAAGATGCGCAAAACTTAGAAAATGCGCAAAACTAAGAAGATGCGCAAAACTAAGAAGATGCGCAAAACTACCAAGATGCGCAGAACATACACAAAACTAAGAAGATGTGTAAAACTAAGAAGATGCCCAAAACTAAGAAGATGCGAAAAACTAAGAAGATGCGCAAAACTAAAAAGATGGGAAAAACTAAGAAGATGTGTAAAACTAAGAAGATGCGCGAAACTAAAAAGAACCCCCAAACTAAGAAAAAGCGCAAAACTAAGAGAATGCGCAAAACTAAGAAGGTGCGAAAAACTAAGAAGATGGGCAAAACTAAGAAGATGTGCAAAACTCAGAAGATATGCAAAACTAAAAAGGTGCGCAAAACTAAGAGGATGCCCAAAGCTAAGAAGATGTGCAAAACTAAGAAAAAGTACAAAACTAAGTAGATGTGCAAAACTAATAAGATGCACAAAACTAAGAAGACGCACAAAACTAAGAAGATGTGCAAAACTAAGAAGGTGGGCAAACTAAGAAGATGTGCAAAACTAAGAAGACGCGCACAACTAAGAAGATGCGCAATACAAAGAAGAAGCGTAAAACTAAGATGATACACAAAACTAAGAAGATGCGCAAAACTAAGAAGATGGGCAAAACTAAGAAGATGGACAAAACTAAGAAGTTGTGCAAAATGTTGAAGATGCCCAAAACCAAGAAGATGCCCAAAACTAAGAAGATGTACAAAACTAAGAAGAAGTGCAAAACTAAGAAGATGCGCAAAACTAAGAAGCAACGCAAAACTAAGAAGATGCGCAAAGCTAAGAAGACGAGCAAAACAAAGAAGATGTAGAAAACTAAGAAGATGCCCAAAACTAAGAATATACACATAACTAAGAAGATGGACAAAACTAAAAAGATGTGCAAAACTTTGAAGATACCCAAAATTAAGAAGATGTGCAAAACTAAGAAAATGCGCAAAACTAAGTAGATGCACAAAACTAAGAAGAAGCGCAAAAGTAAGAAGAAGCGCAAAACTAAGAAGATGCGTAAAACTAAGAAGACGAGCAAAACTAACAAGATGCAGAAAACTAAGAAGATGCCTAAAACTAAGAAGATACATAAAACTAAGTAGATGGGAAAACTAAGAAGATACGCAAAACTAAAAAAATGACCCAAACTAAGAAGATGGAAAAAAACTAAAAAGATGTGCAAAACTTTGAAGATTAACAAAACTAAGAACATGCGCAAAACTAAGAAGATAGGCAAAACTATGAAGATGTGCAAAACTAAGAAGATGCGCAAAACTAAGAAGATGCCCAAAACTAAGAACATGTGCAAAACTAAGAAGATGCTCAAAACTAAGAAGATGTGCAAAACTAAGAGGATGCAAAAAATAAGGAGATGTGCAAACTAAAAAGATGCCCAAAACAAAAAAGATTCGAAAACTAATAAGATTGGCAAAATTAAGAAGATGCACAAAACTAAGAAGATGCGAAAAATTGAGAAGATGCACAAAGCTAAGAAGATGTGCAAAACTAAAAAGATGACCAAACTAAGAAGAAGCACAAAACTAAGAAGATGTGCAAAACTAAGAAGGTGCACAAAACTAAGAAAATGCGCCAAACAAAAAAGATGCACAAAACTAAGAAAATGTGCAAAACTGAGAAGATGCACAAAACTAAGTAAATGTACAAAACTAAGAAGATATAAAAAACTATGAAGATGCGCAAAACTAAAAAGATGCTCAAAACTAAGAAGATGTGTAAAACTGAGAAGATGCCCAAACAAAGAAGATGCAAAAAACTAAGTAGATGTGCAAAACTAAGAACATGCACAAAACTATGAAGATGCACAAAACTATGAAGATGCACAAAACTAAGAAGATGCACAAAACTAAGAAGATGCACAAAACTAAGAACATGCGCAAAACTAAGAAGATACGTAAAACTAAGAAGATGCGCAAAACTAAAAAGATACGCAAAACTTAGAAGATGCCCAAAACTAAGAAGATGCACAAAACTAAGAAGATGCGCAAAACTAAGAAAATGCGCAAAACTCAGAAGATATGCAAAACTAAGATGATGCGCAAAACTAAGAGGATGCCAAAAACTAAGAAGATGTGCAAAACTAAGAAGATGTCAAAATTATGAAGATGCACAAAACTAAGATGATGTGCAAAACTAAGAAGATGTCCGAATTAAGAAGATGCACAACTAAGAAGATGCGCAAAACTAAAAAAATGAAGAAAACTAAGAAGATGCCCAAATCTAAGAAGATGCAGAAAACTAAGATGTGCAAAACTAAGATGATGTGCAAAACTAAGGCAACACACAAAACTAAGACGACGCACAAAACTAAGAAGAAGTACAAAACTAAGAATATGCGCAAAACTAAGAACATGCGCAAAACTTAGAAGATACGCAAAACTATGAGGATTCGCAAAAGTAAGAAGATGTAGAAAACTAAGAAAATGCCCAAAACTAAAAAGATGCAAAACTAAGAAGATGTGCAAAACTAAAAAGATGGGCAAAACCAAGAAGATGCGCAAAACTAAGAAGATGTGTAAAACTAAGAAGATGCTCAAAACTAAAAAAGAAGCCCCAAACTAAGAAGAAGCGAAAAACTAAGAAGATGCGCAAAACTAAGAGTATACATAAAACTAAGAAGATGCGCAAAGTTAAGAAGACGCATCAAACGAAGAAGATGTATAAAATAAGAAGATACGTAAAACTAAGACGACGCACAAAACTAAGAGGAAGTACAAAACTAAGAAGATACGCAAAACTAATAACATGCGCAAAACTTAGAAGATACGCAGAACTAAGAGGATACGCAAAACTAAGAAGATGTAGAAAACTAAGAAGATGCGCAAAACAAAGAAGATGTGCAAAACTAAGAAGAAGCGAAAAACTAAGAAGATGCGCAAAACTAAAAAGATGCTCAAAACTAAGAATATGCACAAAACTAAGAAGATGTTCGAAGTTAAGAAGACGCGCAAAACGAAGAAGATGTAAAAAACTAAGTAGATACCCAAAATAAAGAAGATGCACAAAACTAAGAAGATGCGCAAAACTAAGAAGATGGGCAAACTAAGAAGCTGCACAAAACTAAGAAGATGCCCACAACTAAGAAGGTGCCTAAAACTAAGAAGATACGCAAAACTAAGAAGATATGCAAAACTAAGGAGATGTGCAAAACTAAGAAGATGTGTAAAACTAAGAAGATCCCCAAAACTAAGAAGATGCCAAAAACCAAGAAGATGCCCAAAACTAAGAAGATGCCCAAAACCAAGAAGATGCCCAAAACTAAGAAGATGCACAAAATTAAGAAGAAGTGCAAAACTAAGAAGATTCGAAAAACTAAGAAGCAGCGCAAAACTAAGAAGATACGCAAAACTAAGAAGACGAGCAAAACTAAGAAGATGTAGAAAACTAAGAAGATGCCCAAAACTAAGAATATACACACAACTAAGAAGATGGACAAAACTAAAAAGATGTGCAAAACTTTGAAGATACCCAAAATTAAGAAGATGTGCAAAACTAAGAAAATGCGCAAAACTAAGTAGATGCACAAAACTAAGAAGAAGCGCAAAACTAAGAAGAAGCGCAAAACTAAGAAGACAAGCAAAACTAAGAAGATGTAGAAAACTAAGAAGATGCCTAAAACTAAGAAGATACATAAAACTAAGTAGATGGGAAAACTAAGAAGATACGCAAAACTAAGAAAATGACGCAAACTAAGAAGATGGAAAAAACTAAAAAGATGTGCAAAACTTTGAAGATTAACAAAACTAAGAACAAGCGCAAAACTAAGAAGATAGGCAAAACTATGAAGATGTGCAAAACTAAGAAGATGCGCAAAACCAAGAAGATGCCCAAAACTAAGAACATGTGCAAAACTAAGAAGATGCCCAAAACTAAGAGGATGCACAAAATAAGGAGATGTGCAAACTAAAAAGATACCCAAAACAAAAAAGATTCGAAAACTAAGAAGATTGGCAAAATTAAGAAGATGGACAAAACTAAGAAGATGCGCAAAATTGAGAAGATGCACAAAACTAAGAAGATGTGCAAAACTAAAAAGATGACCAAACTAAGAAGAAGCACAAAACTAAGAAGATGTGCAAAACTAAGAAGGTGCACAAAACTAAGAAAATGCGCCATACTAAAAATATGCACAAAACTAAGAAGATGTGCAAAACTGAGAAGATGCACAAAACTAAGTAAATGTGCAAAACTAAGAAGATATAAAAAATGATGAAGATGCGCAAAACTAAAAAGATGCTCAAAACTAAGAAGATGTGCAAAATTGAGAAGATGCCCAATCAAAGAAGATGCACAAAACTAAGTAGATGTGCAAAACTAAGAACATGCACAAAACTATGAAGATGCACAAAACTATGAAGATGCACAAAACTAAAAAGATGTGCAAAACTAAGAAGATGCACAAAACTAAGAACATGGGAAAAACTAAGAAGATACGTAAAACTAAGAAGATGCGCAAAACTAAAAAGATACGCAAAACTAAGAAGATGCCCAAAACTAAGAAGATGCCCAAAACTAAGAAGATGCACAAAACTAATAAGATGCGCAAAACTAAAAAGATTCGCAAAACTCAGAAGATATGCAAAACTAAGAAGATGCGCAAAACTAAGAGGATGCCAAAAACTAAGAAGATGTCCAAATTAAGAAGATGCACAAAACTAAGATGATGTGCAAAACTAAGAAGATGTCCAAATTAAGAAGATGCAAAACTAAGAAGATGCGCAAAACTAAAAAGATGAAGAAAACTAAGAAGATGCCCAAATCTAAGAAGATGCAGAAAACTAAGAAGATGTGCAAAACTAAGAAGATGTGCAAAACTTAGGCGACACACAAAACTAAGATGACGCAATAAACTAAGAAGAAGTACAAAACTAAGAATATGCGCAAAACTAAGAACATGCGCAAAACTTAGAAGATACGCAAAACTATGAGGATTCGCAAAATTAAGAAGATGTAGAAAACTAAGAAAATGCCCAAAACTAAAAAGATGCAAAACTAAGAAGATGTGCAAGACTAAGAAGATGGGCAAAACCAAGAAGATGCGTAAAACTAAGAAGATGTGTAAAACTAAGAAGATGCTCAAAACTAAAAAAGAAGCCCCAAACTAAGAAGAAGCGAAAAACTAAGAAGATGCGCAAAACTAGGAGTATACATAAAACTAAGAAGATGCGTAAGGTTGAGAAGACGCATCAAACGAAAAAGATGTATAAACTAAGAAGATGTGTAAAACTAAGACGACGCACAAAACTAAGAGGAAGTACAAAACTAAGAAGATACGCAAAACTAATAACATGCGTAAAACATATAAGATACGCAGAACTAAGAGGATGCGCAAAACTAAGAAGATATAGAAAACTAAGAAGATGTGCAAAATAAAGAAGATGTGCAAAACTAAGAAGATGTGCAAAATTAAGAAGAAGCGAAAAACTAAGAAGATGCGCAAAACAGAAGATGGGCAAAACTAAGAATATGCACAAAACTAAGAAGATGTGCAAAACTAAGATGATGCACAAAACTAAGAAGAAGCGCAAAACTAAGAAGTGCGCAAAACTAAGAAGTTCCACTAAGAAGATGTGCAAAGCTAAGAAGATGCCCAAACTAAGAAGATGCACAAAACTAAAAAGATATGCAAAACTAAGAAGATGCAAAAAACTAAGAAAATGCGCAAAACTAAGACGATACGCAAAACTAAGAAGATGTGCAAAACTAAGACGATGCAAAAAACTAAGAACATGTGTAAAACTAAAAAGATGGGCAAAACTAAGAAGATGGGCAAAACTAAGAAGATGTGCAAAACTAAGAAGATGCCCAAACTAAGAAGATGCGGAAAAATAAGATAATATAAAAACTAAGAACATGCTCAACTAAGAAGAAGCGCAAAACTAAGTAGATGTGCAAAATTAAGAAGATGCACAAAACTATGAAGATGCACACAACTAAGAAGATGCGCAAAACTAAAAAGATTCACAAAACTAAGAAGATGGGAAAAATTAAAAAGGTGCACAAAACTAAGAAGATGGGCAAAAGTAAGAAGATGCCTAAATAAAAAAGATGCACAAAACTAAGTAGATGTGCAAAACTATGAAGATGCATAAAACTAAGAAGATGCGAAAACTAAGAAGATAGGCAAACCAATAAGAAGTACAAATCTAAGAATATGTGCAAATCTAAGAAGATGCACAAAACTAAGAAGAAGCGCAAAACTAAGATGATGCGCAAAACAAAGAAGATGGCCAAACTAAGAAGAAGCGCAAAACTAAGAAGATGTGGAAAACTAAGAAGATGCACAAAACTAAGAACGTACGCAAAACTAAGAAGATGCGTAAAATTATGAAGATGCGCAAAACTAAAATATGCTCAAAACTAAGAAGATGCCCTAAAGTTAGAAGATGCATAAAACTAATAAGATGCGGAAAACTAAGAAGATGTCCAAACTAAGAAGATGCACAAAACTAAGATGATGTGCAAAACTAAAAAGATGCACAAAACTAAGAAAATGCGCAAAACTAAAAAGATACAAAAAACTAAGAAGAAGCGCAAAACTAAAAAGTTAAAGAAAACTAAGAAGATGCCCAAAACTAAAAAGATGCAGAAAACTAAGAAGATGTGCAAAACTAAGAAGATGCGAAAACTAAGAAGATGCGCAAAACTTAGAATATGCGCAAAACTTAGAAGATATGCAAAACTAAGGGGATGCGCAAAACTAAGAAGATGTAGAAAACTTAGAAGATGCCCAAAACTAAAAAGATGCGCAAAACTAAGAAGATGTGAAAAACTAAGAAGATGTGCAAAACTAAGAAGATGGGCCAAACCAAGAAATGCGCAAAACTAAGAAGATTAGTAAAACTAAGAAGATGCGCAAAACTGAAAAAGAAGCCCCAAACTAAGAAGAAGTGAAAAGCTAAGAAGATGTACAAAACTAAGAAGATGGGCAAAACTAAGAATATGCACAAAACTAAGAAGATGCGCAAAGTTGAGAAGAAACGCAAAACAAAGAAGATGTAGAAAACTAAAAAGATACCCAAAACAAAGAAGATGCACAAAACTAATAATATGCGCAAAACTAAGAAGATGGGCAAACTAAGAAGCTGCACAAAACTAAGAAGATGCCCACAACTAAGAAGGTGCGTCAAACTAAGAAGAAACACAAAGCTAAGAAGATGGGCAAAACTAAGAAGATGTGCAAAACAAAGAAGATGTGTAAAACTAAGAAGATGCCCAAAACTAAGAAGATGCCAAAAACTAAGAAGATGCGCAAAACTAAGAAGATGCGCAAAACTAAGAAGATGTGTAAAACTAAGAAGATGTGCGAAACTAAGAAAAAGCCCCAAACTAAGAAAAGGCGCAAAACTAAGAGGATGCGTAAAACTAAGAAGATGTGAAAAACTAAGAAGATCGGCAAAACTAAGAAGATGTGGAAAACTCAGAAGATATGCAAAACTAAAAAGATGCCCAAAACTAAGAAGATGCCCAAAACTAAGGAGATGTGCAAAACTAAGAAGATGTACAAAACTAAGTAGATGTGCAAAACCAAGAAGATGGGCAAAACTAAGAAGATAGGCAAACTAAGAAGATGTCCAAAACTCGGAAGACGCGCAAAACTAAGAAGAAGCACAAAACTAAGAAGAAGCGTAAAACTAAGAAGATGCACAAAACTAAGAAGATGCGCAAAACTAAGAAAATGGGCAAAACTAAGAAGATTGAAAAAACTAAGAAGTTGTGCAAAACTAAGAAGATGCGAAAAACTAAGAAGACGAGCAAAACTAAGAAGATGTAGAAAACTAAGATGAAGCCCAAAATTAAGAATATACACACAACTAAGAAGATGGACAAAACTAAAAAGATGTGCAAAACTTTGAAGATACCCAAAACTAAGACGATATGCAAAACTAAGAAAATGCGCAAAACTAAGAAGATGCACAAAACTAAGAAGAAGCGCAAAACTAAGAAGAAGCGTAAAACTAAGAAGATACGCAAAACTAAGAAGACGAGCAAAACTAAAAAGATGTAGAAATCTAAGAAGATGCCCAAAACTAAGAAGATACATAAAACTAAGTATATGGGAAAACTAAGAAGATACACAAAACTAAGAAGATGCGGAAAACTAAGAAAATGACACAAACTAAGAATCTGGAAAAAACTAAAAAGATGTTCAAAACATTGAAGATTAAAAAAACTAAGAAAATGCGCAAAACTAAGAAGATGAGAAAAACTAAGAAGATTTGCAAAACTAAGAAGATGCGCAAAACTAAGAAGATGCGCAAAACTAAGAACATGTGCAAAACTAAGAAGATGCAAAAAAACTAAGAAAATGAGCAGAACTAAGAAGATGCGCAAAACTAAGAGAATGCACAAAATTAAGGAGATGTGCAAACTAAGAAGATGCACAAAACGAAAAAGATGCAAAAAACTAAGAAGATTGGCAAAATTAAGATGATGCACAAAACTAAGAAGATACATAAAACTAAGTATATGGGAAAACTAAGAAGATACGCAAAACTAAGAAAATGACACAAACTAAGAATCTGGAAAAAACTAAAAAGATGTACAAAACATTGAAGATTAAAAAAACTAAGAAAATGCGCAAAACTAAGAAGATGAGAAAAACTAAGAAGATATGCAAAACTAAGAAGATGCGCAAAACTAAGAAAATGCGCAAAACTAAGAACATGTGCAAAACTAAGAAGATGCAAAAAAACTAAGAAAATGAGCAGAACTAAGAAGATGTGCAAAACTAAGAGAATGCACAAAATTAAGGAGATGTGCAAACTAAGAAGATGCACAAAACGAAAAAGATGCAAAAAACTAAGAAGATTGGCAAAATTAAGAAGATGCACAAAACTAAGAAGATACATAAAACTAAGTATATGGGAAAACTAAGAAGATACGCAAAA